>JAHZNC010002675.1:0-13393 GCA_027744095.1 Zhuqinia jingwanae | reverse complement strand
TGGCAGTTGGATGATCATGAGAAGGAGGAGGATGTTGATTTGAGTGAGAAACCATGAAATTTCCAAAGAGGTTTCAGCGGAATAATAATCCCTCGATATATCCTCTTTTTTTTCTTTTTTTTCTGTAATACACAATCAGAAAAAGTTAGTAGTCAGGTTTTCCCCTTCTTATCACTTATCCGATTTACCATGCTTATTCACACTAACCAACTAATACACACACATACAAAAAAAAGTCAGCGGCACAAAAACCGTTTTTTTCTCACTTGTGAACAGTCGTTCCCTATAACATTTTTTCCTATGAGAGAAGCTTAATATATAGCACCTGCTTTCATGTTATGGAAAAGCAAAAAAAAGAATACCGAATAAAAAAGGGAAATGTTTTGAATGACAGTGAAATTCAGGTTCCTTTAAAATCCTTTAAAAAAGTTATGAACCTTTTTAAACAAGGCTTCCTTTTTCCTTTTCTCATATGCCCATATATACAGTTAGATAATAAGAAGGGGGACATGATAACGAGCAGGAGCGTTAGCATAAAATATATAATGCTTATGGAAAAGTGTTAACGAAAAATGTGCACGCATTAAAAAATTTACTTCTGACACATTGTCTTAAACTTGCGAGAAAAAAAATTTGAGCAATTTACATAAAATGTAAAAGGAATACTGAATTCTATACTCCGTTTTTTTCTTCTTAAAAACTCCCAGAGTAGTGGGTGTGAGTGTGTCATTACTATTATTACAGTTTATAATCCACTTTGGAGTTTCAAAGTGAACTTGGTCCTCTTCCAGCTTGTTTGAATGACTTTTCATCACATTTCCATTTTTTTTAGCCTTTACTTAAATAGTAGTGTAGTACAGTTGACAGTATAAAACTTGCGAGCCCATGTGCCCAGCCGCGAATTTCACTCACCATTGAATTCAAAGGTAAAAAGATCAAAATCAAAAATGATTTTGCTTCTATGCCCTTTGCTCTTTTCTGCTCACTATTTTGCTCATATCCTCTCTAATATATATAGGTATATAGTTTTACTTCATTGGTATTCAAAAATGCTCTTACGGGAACCAATTTGGGCGTAGTATTTCTGAATTAGAAAGCACAAAGTCACATATATTTATATATTTTCTGCTCTTCCACTTTTGCACACGCACGTTTTCCAAACACTCAAAAGTTAATTTACTTTAAATGAAAAGTCACTTTGCTTTCAAGAATCAAAACAAACTCGAATCGTGTGAACTCAGGTATCCTTTGGCACATAGTTGAGTATATATAAATAGATATTTTAGCTTCTACATATTTATTGTTCCTTCACAACATATATTATACACTTTTGGTCACAAAACAGGGGAATACTTACATATTATTACAATGTATTAAGTAAGTAGCTCCGCGTTGTTGCCGCTGTTGTTGGTGCTGTTGCTTATTATTACATATATTATGTATGTATGTAACAGTATTTAAGCCCAAAAAATTATAAGCAACACATACACAAGCTCTCTTATTTCTAACTAAACACACCAGACAGAGAGGTAACAACGCATCCATACTTAGCGAAATGTCAAACAAAACTATTCCAAGTACCTACTCCGCGGCTAGTTAATGACTAAAAAGGGGTAACTGATATTTTTTTTACAGCTGCAGCTAAATAACTAACATTCACAAAAAAAAAAATAATACTATCCTATCAAAGCCGCAGGAGTATACTACATACAACATATTATATGTATGCACAGCAATAATGTTTTACCTTTACTTTTTTTTGCATCAGAGAGTCAGCACACCGTGCAATAATAACACAGCAGACGCCACAACAATCTGTACAACTCACCGTATGTATTCTAGCAAAAAAAATGCTAGTTTTATTTGAAAAGACTACAATATAATAAACTTGTACAATTCCTACATACTACTATCATGTAAGTAATATATATTAATACATACATACATTCATCATATACATGCAACAAGATAGAAAGTATTACTACTGCTACTTAACTAGTATCATAAGTACAAGTGAACATTTTCAGCAGTAATAATATTATCAGTTAAGTCAAGCTCTTTTTTTTTCTTATTCGACTTCTTCTTTGAGAAGAGAAGGGAACATTCAATCAAGGAGCTTCAAGTCAAGTCAGTACGCGCACGCAGCACTCATCATCACAATAATATAGGAAACCAAGAAGCGTTTCAAGTCTTGTACATATCCCATCTGTTGTTGTGTGCGTTCAATTCAGTTGAGTTTAGTTAGTGTGTAAGTAATAATAATAATGTTTCATCGTACTCAACTCAACTCACATTTCATCTATATATTTCTTCTCCGCTTATTGCACTCAACTTCAAAGTGAGCTAGCAAAGAGAGAGAGAGAGAGAAGAGAGTTGAACGGTACTTGCAGAGCCGCTTAACTTATTGCATTACATTTTTACATGTTGCAGATGGGGAAAAAGAGTAGGTAAAATTGTTGTGTGATGCTACATTACCTACGCTTCTTGTATGTGTACTGTTTTTTGCATTGAATTGCGTCTCCTTCTTACATTATTATCGGCGGAGGAGCAACAAACGCTGCTTGCGCTGCTCTACGAGTTGTTTGTTGTGTTATGGTGCGGTGGATAGCCTTTTAAGACTGGCTGCTGAGAAAATCACGTCACTATTCTGACAAGAGGATTTCTTGTTCACAAGAAAGAGATTTTTTTTTAAATACTGCGCTACGTTTTAACTTATACAAACTTAGTATAGCTTCAGCCAGTGGAAATAAAGTTTACAATAAGTTGTAAAGTACATCTTGCATGTACCGATTGTGTACTTTATATTGTTCAGTAGGAAATAAACATGCATATTAAAATCCAAGTTGAGAGAGAGAGAGAGAGAGAGAGAGAGAGGTAGTAAAAACGAAATGAAATGATCATGGTGAAGGTGGTGGTGATGATGATGATGATGACGACGACGACGATGAAGTACTCACCTGACTTGATTCCACTTAAGCATGTGCACTGCCCATTACTTATTTCTTGGTTGTACCACCAAGATGTGGTAAACGCTTGTACTACTTGTGTAGGTACCTAGTTATGTACATAAAATGGACAGGTGCATTCGAAAAATATGTATTTTTAAATTTTGAGCGAGGTATTTTGAATTAAAAGGGAGTTACTTTTGCATTTTATTTGGTGGCTTATTACTGTTGTAACTATCATTTTCATTGTCTACTTAATTTAATAATGATTATTATGATGATTACTACATTCCACGTTTTATTGGTACTTTGAACCAAGCCAGAGCTTAATGTTTTGTCGGAGATTTTTTTTTTACATATGTATATTATTCTACTATCTCTCTTCAAATTTGAAAAGTTCATTTTTTTTATCAAACCGTATCATTTCTTACTTAACATGAATGAGGTGGCTACGAGTTTTACCTTTACGATTATTACGACGATCTTGTTGATGATGATGATGATGATGAAGCCAGTTTACAATTTTGTAACCTGACTGATTGTGAGGGGGAGATGATGATAAAATGAGGTTGATTAACAAACCATTTTGTATTTTCGAGAATTAGCTATGTATCTTGATTATTGATGTAAACTGCAAAGCGTGTAACAGATTTTCCCTCTCACTTGTTTCGATTCATCTTCTTTTATTTATTTTTTTCTTTGAGGTAAAATTAGAAAGAAATTATCTTGGTCCGATAACCATTTAGAAATGCATGTTAAAAAATCCTCTGAAATAATGCAATCTGCGGCGACATGCTTCTTGTTAAAAAAAAACTTTATTTTCGTGGGATTTTTTGATCAAGTCGACATGATGCAATTAATGTTTCAAGATAAAATACATATTTGCAATTTTTTTATTTAAGTAAAAGTACAATCTGTTGTTTATTCATACACCAATTCAGATTGTAGATACATATATCACGAGTTTATATTCATAAAACTCTTTAAAAAAATATAAATAAAAATCACAGAAAATTACTGATTGCTGATTACCACAAAAAAACGAAAATATCGTAAAGTATATGTAACTCATCTTCACAAAGAGCTACGCTTAACCTGCAACAAACACAAAGCCTATTGCTCGCTGCTGTCTATCTGCTATCTATGGTATGAGATATGGCGAATGAACAAATTATTTGTTAATTTGAAGAAGAGAATGGTGTCGGGAAGAGGTGAACGCGGTGGACCTCTATATGACAATGGAGATTGACTACATCTTACTGTTGCACAACACACATACTTTATCACTTTCTTAGCTCATGCATCTAGTAAAAAAATGACCAAAAAGCTATATCATCCGCATCTTTCATTATAATCATATCTTCTGTCGGATTTTAGTAAATATATCTTGAACATCGCTCGCACCTTGAACAGACCAATCCTGACATGTGTTTATAATTGTTTACAAAAAAAAATAAGAAAAAAGATTATGATGAGAATGTAACATATGGCATGCTCACATTCTTGAACATCGCTCGCACCTTGAACAGACCAATCCTGACATGTGTTTATAATTGTTTACAAAAAAAAATAAGAAAAAAGATTATGATGAGAATGTAACATATGGCATGTTCACATCTTGATTGAGGTGGATTTCAAGGAACGTCGGTTCCAAAAAAATATTATTTTATCCATGACTGACTGTGTTGACTTCATGACTTGATCTGTGAATGACGTCAGGCTTAATGTGTGAGTGGTCATTAATGTACTATTATACACCCAGAACAACAATGGCCTTCAAGGAAGTTTTAAACATGCTCTGTCAGATTTACTCTATTCGCTTGAAAATGTCACTCCCGTCGCTTTTGCGGCAATCATTTGCTTTTATATGCTAGTATGAATAGGTATACAGTTATTTGAACAAATGGTGGTGGTTACTCCAAAAAGGAATTTTTATTAGGTATTATAATAATAATAATAATTTCACAATTATACTGTATGTACGTTGTGACTTTTTTCCCTTGTTCACCGAAAAAAAACTTTTATTACTCGTGACAAATCATATAAACTGACGAAATGATTTATAACAAGTGAGTGGTACATGACATTCTTGAAAAAAAGCGTGATCCAAAAATTACCATGATCAGCTCAACATTTGTATATAAAATGTAATACTATTAACATTTATATCGTACTGTAATTTGTAATAATAATAATAATAGTTTGTCGTCATCATTAGTATTCATCTTATCTCAAATAAATGTAATAAAAAATGCATCTGACTGAATGATACCAAAATTTTATTTATTTAGATAAACGAATATTAAAATGCATATCAGATTAGGGCATCTTTTTTAACAGCTCAGTGAGCTCATCATAAATAATACGCCTTACTCGTTTCGTTTTTTCTGTGATGAAGTCGTCGTGACTAAGCTGCCATCATATCATACTCATACCACCACTACCACCACCATCACCGCACCGACATATAACAACTTTGTCTTTTATTTGTTGTTATTAATCAGCAGTAATCGTCAAAAAAAAGTTCTTTCGCATGTTTTGTGCTATCATCAGACAGATAATAATATTTCTTGGTTTGCGCTTGTGTGAGTGCACATCAAATATGTAAGCAAAAAACACACGGCAACCTTTTTGCGAACTAAACAAAAAGCAATTCATTTATTTAGTGAAGGGAGGTAAACAGGACAAGAACCCCAGCGTGAGGAGGACTGAGGGCTTATCGCCATCAAAACATAAAAATAGGTAGCAGGTCCATGTAAATCTCGCATCACAGGTGTACTTTTTTGCCTCCCTCTCGTGTACCTCCGCATGATAATCATCGTCATTAATTCCACAATGCTTGCAATAAGCCTTATTGAATATGGGAATGCATATATACTAAGTTGTATCAGTGTATTGTCTTTGCCTTGCAAAAAAAAAGAATTCCATTATACAACATCCAATTTATTATTATTATTATTATTATAATCATTTAATTATAAAAGACGACGACTGTTATATTGCTGGTCACAAAAACAAGATTTATGATATGTCTTGACTAAATAAATGAGTGTCTTTGTTGGTATGATTGTGGTACTGTGTAATGTGTGTTAGAATCGCAAATTAAGTCATGTTCATATTGTTATTTCTTTTATGTTATCAACATTTTAGTAATGTTAATTTTAATGAACATGTAGAAACATTATTAGGGAGCCCTTGGTCGCGTGTGTGGTCTCCTAAATGTAAAAAAGTAAATGCATTATATATTATTCTTTTGATAAATACCTTCACATCATTCTTTATATATTTACAATGCAATTTACAGTAACGCCTTTTCCTTTGGGCATACAAACATAAATTTGATGAGATAATATTATTGATAGGTGTTGTAAATGCAACACTAATTGGTTAGGTCTACTGGGAATGAAAACTGAAGTAATGTAAGATTGCTCCTCTGAGATCACACATGCACATATGTACGTGTACATCATATATAACCAAAGTATAATCATCAGTATACAACACAAACACAATAGATAGATGGATGAAATATGTAATATATTTACTTACATAATAATAAGTAAATCATTAACAACTTTGCCACGACTTATAGCTATTTTTCATCTCGTTTTGTAACTGTTTTGGTGCAGCATGCAGTTTATAGGGAAGCCTAAATGTTTTCATTCTGCATCTTACATAATAATAAGTAAATCATTAACAACTTTGCCACGACTTATAGCTATTTTTCATCTCGTTTTGTAACTGTTTTGGTGCAGCATGCAGTTTATAGGGAAGCCAAAATGTTTTCATTCTGCACAAGCTCTCCTCATATACTACCAATTTTAAATAAACAATGCAATGCGGGACAGGTACATTATTATTTTTTATTGTGCGTGATTGGATATTAACTTTATGCACATTACATACATGGGAATATGGGAACATGCTACCGGCAAGTGGGACACATGGAATGTTGTGATGAAATGAAACCGGAATGATATGTGGATCTGAGAATTGCATATCTCGGTTAAAATTGAAGGTAATCGTAATAAGAACCATCTAATATAAATAATATGAACCTACCTGATGAATGGGAAATTTAAATTATTTATATCCCTAAGCTAACTTTAAAATTTATTACAGTATTAAAATAATGTAGCTTGAGCTAACACAAAAAATGTAAACGGAAAGTTGCGTACATATCTCTGTAGTGGTATTCATATTTACACAGGCCTTGCGTGTTTAACAGTAGCATTGATTTCACCAGAATATAGCTATTAAAATTCATTAAAAAAATGTAAAAGGATCGCCAGACAAGCTGCTGGATACATGTGAGTTTTCATTCTGACTTTCATGGAGATTGAAGATGAGTCTGATGTCTGCAGTTGTGTATTTCCCTGCACACAGATTTGTAAAATAGGTTCATGGGATAAAATGACGCTGTTTTTGGTTATGAAATTACTAGCCGAAATGCAATGAATGAAGATAATTTTGATACGCTATTATTTGCTAAATGTAACCAGATTCATGGGACCAGATTAAAAAATCGATGCGGAAATCCTCCTTTAATGATACCGCACACGTGCCAACCATTTATCCTTTATGTCATCACCTAATCTCGTACATCCATATATACCACTACCCCATCATATTATTCATATTATTCATATTTCCAGAATCACTCACTCTTCGAAGTAGGTAGGTATGTGTATTTGTTACAAGGTACGCAATGATCAAGGAAGTCCGATCATATTACCATTTTATCTTTTCGGCAGACAGGAGCAGGCAAGAGGCAAAGCCAAGGGTGAACGGAGGATGACGATGGAAATGATAGTGATGAGGATGCCACTCTCTGTTGGTTATGTGCTAATACTGGAAAATGTAATGTAAATAGGATGAAAGACTTTTTTGTTAGAAACACTTTCTCCCTCTTCTCCTTCTCCAGGAACACTTACATAAGCTATTATGCATTTGTGTATGTAGGTATGTATATGTGCTATACGAACAACAAGACTTCTTAGAAACCCTCGTAAATCTCTTCTTAATTTGGAATTCTTAAAGCATTCATGGCAGCAGAAGAATCTGAAGGGAAGATGAACAGAAGACTCATCCTATCTGTCTTTCCATCTTCCCAAATTTTCTTGGTAAGAACTTTCCCTTCCCTTCATCTGCTGTTTCCTTCCTTCCCTTTTCTCGTCTTACACGATTCTCTCAAAGTAATTAGAATATTATACATAAATACCGTTGGTGCATATCATCAAACTTTGGAACAATAACAATGATAAAAAGGCAGATCTAGACTGCATGGGCGCACAAAACGAACAAATGTGCAACGTCTATATACATAGTGAACTGAAAATGTTTATATATATTTTTTGGAAACAGCTTACTAAAGTTAGTAGTGGTTCTACTAATAATAATACTCTCGTTCTGCTTTTCTTTCACCAAAGATTATGTTAGCTTTCCAATTACTAACTACACAGCAGATGCTTGCATTTTTAATAGTCAGTTGAGCAGTTATACGCTAAAAGACTATATATACATAATATTTAGAAAGATTTGATGATGAATGTGAAAGGAAAACAGAAATTCAGAGCATCAGCCATGGTTTTCCTTTACACAAAAATAATGATGATGATGAGTGTGACAGTGCTATATATATATATTGTATATGTATATTTAATCCAATTTATCAAAGCAAAGCAATGCATTACCACATGGAACTAAATAGTCAAAACAAAACATCCAGTTGATCCACCATATGCTGGTGTTAGGGTTGTTGTTCGAAGCAGTAATAATAATTACAGTACAGTAATTCCATGTACATCCGTAGCTGTAGTAAGTAAGTAAGTTGATGTGATTTGGGAGCAAAACACAATTACATTTTGGAACTGTTTTTTTTTACATTTCTGCTTACAAAGCAAAGTTTTTATTTTCCTTTCTACTAGTTACGTTACGACTACTTTCTACTGTAAAAGTACGGAAAGCTTTCACTCTGTATGTACCTCAGTTCGCATTCATTCATCACCCAGTTTCCAGTTCAGATGGAATTTTATGAATTATGCATGTTCTCCGCATATTTATTCTAGATTTTTTCTTCTTTTCAAGGTTGTAGGATTGATGGTTTTTTGTGTGTGTAATCAGCTCTATTGTATACTGTATCTTATCATTAATTAACATGGTTTTTTATACCGTCCAACCGATGTCAGTCCAAAAAGCACAATGATGCTAATGTAGTTGACGATATAGTATTGGACGATGTATCACAAGACTTTGTTTTTTTCCCAGAACAAAGGATCTCAGAAATCACTCTAATTCTCTGAAATGCCACTGCATATTAATGGGCAATAATGAAACAAACATCAGTTGTTTTTACGCGACGACATGGCAAGTTTCCCAGTGAGCATATAATGGTAATGCGGAAGAGGTTACCCAATAGGCCTGGAAGTGCCATATGTAAGTACCTACTTCCTTTCCTCCGGCTCAGTAAATAGTTCAAGCCTATTGTTTCCGTTCTAGACAGTCATATCCAGTAGCCAAATGACCATTATTAGTTTGTAGTCAAGCACCGAAATTTTCCAATAGAAGTAGATGATGATGATGATGCTATAAAGTTAACCCTTTCATTTCATTTCACATTCCCATTTACCATATTGGCTGCTTTCTACAACAACGCAATATTGTGTATTATTATGTTATTACTTCCCTCGTTATAGAGAATTTTCGTTCCCCTCATGCATGAACGAGTATATAATGGCCAAAAAATACCCTGTAAGTACATTACGCATGCATGCGTCTCTCACATAATATTTATACTTGTGTATAACCCACTCGTACTACAAAAAAATCACTAATTCTCTTCTTTCTGCTGATCAAGTAGTATTACACAAACAACAAGAACACTAACTGTTAGTTTGTTCGGGAAGTTATTTTTACTTGCTCTTCTCTTTATAGAGCCTTTACTTTGTTTTTGGGGTGGTGCGGGCGGACAAAACGCAATGGAAAATGTTTTGGGCTTTGAACTTGTATATGGGCACGTATGTGGTCTAACTTGATTTAAAAAAAAAGAAGTACAAAACAAAAACAAGAGTAAAAACTGCTGGTATTGTGTATAGTTATTCGTTGATCAAATCGGAAGTGAAGCATCAGCACTCATAGACATTGGCCCGCCACCATGATCATCATCACAAACAATACAAAATAAGGGTTTTTCTCATACTGTTGGTATACTTACCATAGCCAGCCAGCCACAAAGTAAGATTAAAAATCAAACATATGCTTTTTCCCCTTCTTCTTTTTTTTTGAGATCATCGCATAATCGTGATTATCATGGTAAGAGTTCGTGAGCGCTCTGAGCGTGATGGACCAAATGCATGCAAACAGCAAAAGCACGAATGGAATGAAGGCTGTATAAAATGTGCTACTTACATGAACATTGTATGAATGTGAATGTTATTTTATTTGTTTGAATTGAATGTATGGATGGATAGTGGATCATCGTGATCATTTTCATTCTTGATCAAATTCATGATACTATTTTTATGTCCGTATTATTATTTTGTTTGTTTTTGTTTAGGTGATGCATCGATGCTTTCTACTTACACTTCATCGTCAAATTACACGTAATATTCGAATGGACGTAATGCGTTTAACCAAAAAAAAGATAAAAACTTTTTCCTACAACAACAGAAATTATACCAATCTTTGAATTCAATCTTTATAAAATAAATAATAATATCCAAACAAACCTTGATATTATGATGATTTCTCTTTATGGTATTGTTTGTGCTGCTGGTGATGGATATTACGCTTCCTGTGGCTGCAATGCTGGCGCTGCTACTGCTGCCCCCGCTTCTCCTGCTTGTGCCGAGCATTCACATAAATAATACAGATTTCCTGATTGAAAAAACGACGACGACGATGACTCGACGGTCGAATTTATTCACCAAGGCATAACCCATCCAATTTTATATTTCTTTGAGCGTGGCGAATGTATGAGCCCGATTGATTTGTCCCTTCATAGTTTAGTTCCAGATGGCAGGCCTAGAATCAGAGAGAAGGAAGAAAAGAGGCAATTTAATTAAGGACTAGTCTTAATTTGATCTACAGGCTAAATGTATACAACTTTTACCTATCATTGTAGGTAGGCACATATAATATTACGGTAGATGTATGCATGTATGTAGGTAAACAAGGTATAATAATATATATGCGGACTAACTGAATGTGGAGAGTGGGTAGATGGGAGGAAAAGCAATATAACAAATGGTTCTTAGTATTATTATGAGGAAAGTTGATTTCAATTTCCACAATGAATATATATGGCCACTAGTAGTATAGCTTGCGTGTATGATGATGTGATCTACTGATTTGGGATTTTCACCCTTCCTTTTTCGTTGGATAAACCAAAATGAATAGCTGAACCCCTTCAGTGACTGACTTTCTTTCACAGCCATTTTTCCTCTCAACCTGCTTCCTCTCAAAATTTCCTCTGTATGTGTGTAGGTGTACAATTGTTTCTGATTGACTAACTTTTCCTGTCATCTGCTGACTATAATATATAGACTCTATACATATTATTCTCTAATTGAAGGGTTGTTGTAATGGCTTTGTATATATTTGTACGTACATACATACGTCCTTGAGTCCCATTCTCTGGAGATGGCATTCAATCGCGAAATACATGAGAAAAAAATTAAAATTCATAACAAACTGCTTTAAAAGTACGTTATATGCATTGAGACATATTTCATGGCACCATCAATGAACTATTACAGAAATATATACAGCTTTCATGTTAAATTTCTTAGAAGCAATATTCCTGTCGAGTTTATTTTTATTTTCAGAGACTATAAAGTTTTTTTTTCGCATTCAGATTTCAGATCCAGATCCAACGAGGCCAGAAGAAGAGTTCAAACAGCTTTATATATGGATGCATCTGCCAGGTTTCAAGACAAAGTTTGCGATCAAACTAAGCACATTGAAAAAAAATCTTATGTCGTTGACAATTGAAAGTTTTAAGTCAGCTAAACTTAAATCCCACGTTGATAACTTGCGATTGTCAATGGAATTTAGAATAAAAAGTGCATACTTACTTGAAACGTATAAATATCATACGTTCCTAAATATATTCATTCACCTTCCTTTTCCCTTTTTATAATATGTACTGGTAAATGCTCTCTTGCCAACTTGAGTACATACTTGATAGTACATGGGAACAATCAAATTTATCGGACGACAGAGGAAAAAATAAAGAGACCGATCTGAGTAAATAGAATCAATTTCTTTGCTCTTTTTCCGACAAGTTGTCGCTGATGTCAAGAGAAAAAGAGTAGTACATATCTTTTGTATCTGTCGTTTTGTCTATTAGCCCCAATACTTTTGACACGACATTTATGGTTTTTATAGAGAAAAAAACCCTTTTGCAAGTTATTTGGCAACATGTATTACGACCATGACTGTTTTATACGGGTTTACTTTATGTTTTCCATTGTAGGCAAACTATGACGATTTCAAAAGAAAGAAGTCAAGAGAGCTATAATATGATGGAGAAAAAAGTGAAATGTAAAGCCTGTTTATATGTGTATACATACGTCGTATGCTACTGTGTAGTTTGAAGTCTGTTGTGTGTGTGTGTTTGTAACATGACACTTGCAGCCAAGCGTAGCTTGTTATCTCTCAAGTTGAACAAAACACTGCCTCTAATTTACTTCAGATGATGATACTCTTTTTCCTGCTGCTCCTAACAGAATTTCGCATTCATGATACAAAACAGGCTAAACATACTCCACCACATAGTTTTAGTAAAAGAGGATGTTGTCTTCCTTTGTAAGGCAGGCAACCATGAATTATGCCTTATGGAACAAAGGATGAAAATGTTTTTTTCGGCTTCCCAACAACATATGTACATGAGGAGGAGATGAGTTCCAGTAGTGAATGTTAGCACAAAATGTTAAAATTCGGCTTAAAGCCATACAAAAACCTTTTCTTTCACATTGACTATTATTTGCTTATACATTATTGTAGTAAGTGTGTATAAAAGAAGAGAGAGAATCGGAGAAAGTGGGAGGGAGACGTGAATCGTAAAAGGAACAATGTGCGAGAGGACAATCAAAAACATGAGTTTTTGGAGAAATGTTTGAGTTTCTCTTCGTGAAATTTGTTTGGTCATGGGTAATCCAGAACGTGCCATGTATAAGTGCCTAGAATCTACATCTTACACAATAGCCGTGTTTGTGCTGAGTGTGTGTAGATCCTAACTAAATACAAACCAACCAACCTCCACCACCACTATTACCACTATATCCCCATCGTACTACCGCTGGAAGCGATCGTGGGAGAAAAGTTGCTTCATGAAACATTGTACATCGGGGCATCATCATCAATATCATCATCCACCTCCTCATGAGAGAAATCCTTAGACTAAAGGTTGGTTTACCAAACCACTAGAAGTAGTCATAAATCCACTC
>JAHZNC010002674.1:0-54031 GCA_027744095.1 Zhuqinia jingwanae | reverse complement strand
AAATAATAAGTTCAAACCCGGCACCATCATTACCATCGGCACTGGTTTGGAAAAAATGTAATCCACAGGTCAAACAATATAACGATGATGAAAGATAGATATTTTTTCAAATGAATGAACGCATTTTTAGTGAAATTTTAATTTTCGCATTATTTGATATTTTTATCGCACATGTGGTATTTTATATATTTTTCAGTGAAATTTTAGAAAATTTTCGCAGAAAAAATAAATCGCATATCCGCCTTTTTAAATTATGGGCGAGATTCGTGTTTTCTCCAAAAGACTTCATCGGAAATCCATACAAAACTATGACTACTCTATTGCATTCTATGCTCCTTCCCTGTGTGTATATGTCTGTATCACTTGAGGGGATTCATTTTCATGGAACACCGAAAATAAAATATTGCTGATGGCAAAATGAGATGAGGATGATAATGGCAATGATATAGCAAAACAAGAAATAAAATGACTACTCAGCATCACTCATGCATTATTATTTGGTGAAAGCTATGTGGCATGTACAGATATACATACATACCTACGCATCAACGAGGCCATAGTTGTTTTCTATTTCTTTCTATCTCTCTATTTCTCTTTATCTCTCACTCTGCCACAATCTTTCGATTCTTTTCAAAGGGAAAACAGTCAAGTGAGCAGTTTCAAGTGAAAGGTGAGCAAACAGTATCATAAAAATGAATGCAGACACGTGACAACGATAACGATAGTGAAAATGAATCCATAATACCAACAAGTGCAGTCTTTATGGAAGGAAATCTCTTTATCTATCGTAGCGTTTTTTTCTCCCCATTCTATTTTTTATGCAAGAAAAAACGTTTTAAATGTTTGTTTGCCAATGGAAATGGTTGGGGGCGCGAGTTTTATATTATGGAAAATATATTTGGGAGACGAATTCAGCATGGAACTTGTTGGATGGATTAAATATTACGTAAATTATATGATGATACACCAGTGTATATTTTCCCCAGAAAATGCAATAATGGACAGATATTCACATTCAATAACAAAACTAAACAAGATAACAAAAAACCAGTGAGAAAACGCTAAAATGTTTTTAAGCCATCATGCAAAAACGCAAGGTAAATTATGATGTTAGCAGGATATAAAAAGACCAAAGTGCTATAACCAAATAGCTGAATGAATTGTAGGACTTGTAGTAAATGTAATGTTGCCATAAAGTAGAAGATGACAATCACATGACGATAATGATACTATCATTCAAAACATGCATATAAATTTGAAAAAGGATGGAAGATGTAAACAGGAAAAGATTTGGCAGCAGAAAATATTTTTGCCAGGGTAGAGCAGTGTAATGGGGTCACTAAGGTAGAAAGAGTGGTAAGGGATTTGAAGGAAGAAACTAGGAAGGGAGGAATTGGGAGTTTTCTCTTGAGAGATGCTGGTGAATGGATCCGAACGCACGGCACTTCCCTGCTGAGAGCTACATCCAAACATATGCACGGTTGAAAATTAGAAATGATCATGGTTGGGTAAATGTAACATTATAATGCGTTTGCTAGCGTAAGAAAATACATCAATATTTTCAACTTTATGTTGCTGAGCGAGCTTGTTCAGCTGTAGTAGAATTGGAACCATCATCCATTTATTTGCTCAAGAAATATATGTTATAGTTATGTATAACCTTGAAGAGATATTTGGATTTAGTGTACACCTGAAGGAAACAAAATATGTCTCAAGAATTTTTCTCCTTTTTTTATTGCATCTTATCCTGGTAGTAGTAGCATATGTTTACTATAACGATGTAAAATTGCTTTTTAAAAGTGGGATCATCATCTTCCTTCACACACTATATAATGCGCACTTGACAACATTTGAGAAGAATAAGGAAGGAAGGAAACATGGTCACCAGCATATTATATAAATATAGTAAAATCAACAGCAAGCAGCACAACAACTGCCAAGAAAAGTGGCAGGGGTATTTTAAGAGTTATAGTGGTTTGGTTGTAAGTAAAAAGCAAAGCGCTTAATGTGGCGACAGGAGGAGGAGAAGGAGGAGGAGGAGGAAGAGGAGAAGAGCTTCACAAGAATTGAAAGGAGAGAGTTCATATCCTCATCATCATCATCATCATCATGGGCTCTCGCTCCCTTCTTCTTCGTCTTCGTCTCTCACCAAAAGGCAAAGTGAAAAGTTTTAATCTGAAACGGCATATTACCGAAAAAGGAAGAAAAGCAGAAAGCTTGACATGGTTGTTGGAATTGGAGTATGTGTGTTCTCCGCTCTTTTAAGTATACATTAGAGTAGTCACGAGACGAGAAGAAATGAAAATGGGTACGTATGTTCGATGTAGTGAACTTGTAATGCTCACAGTATAATAGTATGATAGTGGTTGAGTAGCTTGGTTTTGCTTGGTTTGGTTTCACATTTCTGACCCATGTCACGTCAAACAACTTCTAGAAGAGAGGAATAATAGAGGAGGAGGATAGTAAAAAGGATAAGTAAAAAGAATCAGGTCCAAAAGAACCAAAGAGAGAGAGAGAGAGATGGAGTAAGTAAACGGCTATGAAAACGAAGCTATATTGTCTACAAATTCACTCACATTTGGAGGACAAGTACATAGCTTGAGAGGGAGTACGCGGCGGTGTGATGTGCTATCATGTCATGACATGCATGAATGCATGAGGGACTTAATGTCCAGTTTAGTTTACGTCCTTTGTAAAAAAAAATATCAAAGCCCAGAGAATCCATATCCACACACTATTCTCTCCAGCTCTCTCATTTGGATGAATCGCCTTTGACAAAATTGCATACAAAAACATAATATGCATAGAGCAGATACTTGGGAGAGTATGTCCCATTCCATGAACGCGTCTTGTTAAATGGACAGATAGGAAATCTAACGAACCATAATATCATAAGTTATCCAATATCTTGACTGAGAAAGTTAAAATATGGGTCTAATAAAACCACAGACGGGGCGAGTATTGTGTTGTTGTCATATAATCTAGTAAGCATTTAAATCCACCCACGCGCGCACACGTCTGTAAATAAATACTAAAACATCGTCGAGCATGACTCCAAAGTGGTATGTCTTTCGTTTGTTTATTTTTTTAAAGCGTGTTTGTCACTTTTAAAACCCTGTAATCGACAATTTTGTACAAATGGTTGCCAAAAAGAAAATTATGCTGTTACATATATTTAATTCAAAACTTGAGCCAAATTCTCTTCTGAACATAGTGTGTAGCAAATAAATCTAAAAAAATAAATGCCAAAGACTATTTACTTTCTCGAAATTATCTACGCATTACTTCACTGGCTTGAGGTACTCGCCAAAACAAACAGTGCAAAGATATACCATTTAGCACCATTAATTCTTTACATCAGTCACTTAATATGTATTTTACGTGGAGGAAAAATATGTTCCTTCAAACACTCAAAAACTTACTTTAAAATTAAATTCAGATTATGCATTATGAGTATTATAAACTTTGGGATTTCTGGGAGTGGTTTCCATGCATCAAGTTTTCATACCTTGAACAACTTTTGGACTGATGCTTCAATAAGAGTTAAAGGTAGAAACGACAATTAAGGAGGAAATGTTGAAACTGACAAGAGTACACAAAATGCAAAAGTTAAGGGAAAAACTCTCCAGTAGTATGGAAAAGGTGAATTGTGAAAGTGGACAGAATTTTATAGTGACTTAGTTACGGTAGGAAGGATTATGCATGAAAGCATGGTATTATTAAGTAGCCGGCGACTAAATGTCACATACGATACGACGTGAGTTTAGTAGGATGTGTCTGTACGTCCGTCAGGTCACGATAAAGATTATACATACATATTTACTATAAACCGTGTGGAATTTCATACTTGTTTTCAACAATGGAGCTCGCAACATCCCAATACTAACACTTGACCCTCAGGAGTAACATGTCAACCGTAAAAAAGAGAAAATATATGAGCAAGAGACAACCATGTAGTTGACTACATGACCTGATAGTTTAGCTTGGTCTGATCGGGTCATAGTAAAACATCAGAAAATACCTTTATGTAAGATGAAAGCACTCCAATTAAGATGATAGTCAATCCAATCCTTTTTAGCTTTTCCTGCACATAAACACGTGTGCAAGATCAGAATATTTTCTGGTTTCTTGTTTACTTTTGTGTGAACGAAGCTATCAAACGGTGTATTATGAATGGATGCTTTCTTTATAACCACCAAGCGGCATGTAATCAAAAGGACAAACTACAAAGTAAAAATATTGTTGTACAGAAAGCAAGTATGTAGGTCAGCAAAAAGAGTTTTTACCACTATTATTATTATCATTATTATTATTACTTCCTCTCCAAAATGAGTGTTCTCAACCAAAGTTTTCCCACGTTAAGTTTCAAAAAGCAAACAAGGCAAAAATATAAAAATAAACTTTTCAAAAAGTCGTTTGTTTCTCGGGCTTCTGTGGATGCTCAGACTTTCTCTGCTCGCATTCGTCTTTTTTTGTCAAGTTAATAACGTCTTTTATAAATGATTCCCATCAACCTTCACCATGCACAAACACACACATGCAAACAGATATGTATATATACTTTTGATTCCTCTCCTGCGTCTTATACAAATCACATTTCAACAGAAGAAAGACACCCATGAAGAAGCTCCGTTTCTAATTCTCAGAAGAGAAAGGACTAATTACAGTTGATCATTGTAAAGCTTTTGCCAATTTGCCAAAAACGAGAAAATTTCTGAAGAAGAAGTAAAAGGAACAGAGGGAGCAGAGTTCACTTTCTTGGTTGTCATGAAAGAGGCTCGAATGTGTTCCAATGAGAGCGGGAAAATCCAACCTCGTAGTTCGTTCCATCAGAAAAGTTGAGGATCAACTGTTTGAAGGCATATCTATCTATAAGATGTTCTAGTATTTTGGCAAACTTCTACTCGGATCTTGTTTTGTTAAACTTGAAGAAGGCTGTAGAAGGTTAAACATAGACTATGTTTGTTGATGAAAATGGCGTTGGTTAATTACAACGACAGAAACTTTTACTTTATGATTTTCTACGGATTTTCGGTTGTCAATTTGTAAATGAAGGACAGGTAATCTCTTTCAACTGTATGTTTTTCTTGGTCCTTTTAAATAGAGAATTTCATTGGCCGCCTGACTTGGTAGATCGCGAATTGGATTGGAATAGGATGTGTTGTATTCCCATTTGCGTGCACTGTTATGGCGTGTTTTTTTCTATATCAATGCATCAAACAAACGTAACTCGTCCAGAGTGCCACAAAAAGAAGGAAACAAAACATTAAAAAAGTAAGTCTACAGGAAAATGTAGTGATGGTCGACATGCAACACAAAGAAATTTAAAGATGTTTTAAAGCGTAAATATATAAGTAGTGTGATGACATTCTGCCAAGAGTATCTATTACCACTACCACAACAACACAATCCCATCATTTATAGAATCTAGAACTTCATCACGAATGACCCTTTATATACACAGCCCACAGTTCATTCCCGAAGTAAGCCATAAAGATTATGAGACTTTGAGAATGAAAAAGAATAATACCTATTTAATTATCTCCTAAGGGACAAAAAAGTACTTTGTAACTTACCTAAAAAATATGGATGAACGTTAGTTGCCAATGAGCTCTGTACCGGTGTGCGGTGGTGGCACAAAAAGGTTCTCAAGCCCCGGTGCTTACTTGCGTCGTTTTCTTCTAATTTGTGCTCAAAGACTTTTCTTGTAATATCCACAAGCCGCAGCGCAGCAAAAGAAGTTGCCACTACCACTCTTTCTGACCAAAGTTGTGTGGTTGATGGATGGTGTATCTTTCCTGGAACCAGCAAAAATAAAGAGAATAATAGAACAAGGATTAATTTTTGTAACGCAATATATTACAATAGGCCGTCTAAGCTCAAAAATGTTTCTAGTTTTAACGGGAAAATTTAAGGGTTTCGTGGCTAACCACAGGAGACAGCAGAGCATGACCATTGTAAGTAAAGGTTGTAATAAGAAAAAGTCCCATAACATGACCTACTATAATAATAGCCCATCGAATGTTAAAATTGAACGTGGCCAAAAATTAAATCCGTCCATGCTACCAAGCTAGCATAACAGAAATAGTTTTTCAATCTCACTAAATCAGATAAGTCAAGACAATTTGCCTTGTAATAATCATTAAAAAAAACTTGTCAAAAGTATTTTATTCTCGTCGTAATAAAAAGCTGTGAAATTGTTTGTATGTGCCGTTTTTCACCCAGTTTATGAGCTATTAAAACCGAAATTCTTAAGTATACGGTTATGATAAACAATACGAGAGTGACTTTCAACTAACGCCACGGCCACGCCATAATAACTACCATAATATCAAGCCATCGTCTTCCACCACTTATAACATGCCACTTGGGAAAAAACCAGTGCCTCTAATGAAAGCAAAGTGCCAATGAAAATGCCATGATTGTTACAAGGTATAAATTTTTGTCTACTTCTGATAACATCAAATCCTTTTACGATTGAAATGCATGTTAAAACAAACAAAAACCATAGGAAATACATAAGACATGAAAATGTTTTACTTTCTCCAAAGAAATGTATTCCTTTTCCTGTGCACAACAAATGAGACAGCAGCAAAAAAAAACTTGAGAGTAATTTATTAATACAGACGACGACGACACGCGAGAATCAGGCCAGTCTATCGATGTCACTTGATGATAACAACGGGGATGAAAATTGAGGAGGAAGACGGAACAGCTGATAAATAATTCACCATCAACACGGCATTATTACGACACACAACAAGAACTATCAGATTATTATTTTGACACTTTCGTTTCTGGATTCGTGTATGTATAAAAAATTGAATAAATTTAATTCAGTAATCATGAATCATATACATGTTTGTATGGAGGCGGCGCCATGCCACATCCAATCAATTAATTTTATGAGTTTTGTTGGGGTCATATTGAGTTATTGTGAAGATGACACTACCACAAAAATCAATAATTTATCTTAACGTATCCGAGTACAAGACTCCTATTACAAAACGTAAGATAAAGTATTGAGGATTGAGGAGAGAAAACAAACAAAATTACCCGCAACGGTCACGCAAGCCAAAAGAAGCTGAGTTACTACACTACAGCCATGGCGCCGCACAGTTTGTTGTTTCATGTGGTTTGGATTACTCTCTAAATACTACTACAACTACTATGATATGATGACGATAATGTGAAATCCTTTTAGTTTCATGTTTGGCTCCTTGATTTCATTTTCATTTCAGTCATATTTTAAGTCAAATTGCAATATTCAAGTTAGTATATATGATAGTAATAATAACCGGCCTGATACATGAACAGCTCAACGGTACAAAACCCTGCAACCAACAAATTTTTCAGCCCACAAGAAAATGAAAGAAATGTTGATTTAATATTAATTGAATTATTTATGAGAATTGACTATGTGGTTGGGCGATATTATTAACGAGATATCTCTTTACTACTATAACAACTACTACTGCTACTGCTACACAAACTGACTTTTGCTTTTCCTGAAGCTAATATCAGTTTTATCGAGAAGAAGAGGGTTTGAGATGGCGGCGGTAGTCGTTGAGGCGTCACGTAATAACGCATGGTATTAGACAACAACAACAACAACAGATATAACCAAGTTACGGAAATGGAAAAGAAAAGGGAGGGCTTCAACCCATGTTTGTTCCTTTGATTCACATACACACACCGCGAGAAAAAAAAAGCCTGGCTGGTTTTCAAGAATTTTTTCATGGAAGGACTACCTCGTGGTTGCTTCACTTAAAATAAAGTTAGCTAGCTCCCATTTCCTTAGCGTCGTCATATTTCCCCCCGTTTCTGCTTCTTGGTTTTCATTACTCCATTTGCAAAGATGATGGTGATGATGAACATGATCATGATGAAAAAGTGCAGAAAAACGGAAATGTAGTGGTGGTAAAATATTATGTATATCGATTCTCAGTACTAGAGCTCTTAATATGGGATTCTCCTTTCATTAATATATTATAATATTGCGTTACAAATTCCCCACGAAAAATATCAAGTTTTGTCTTAAGATATTTAGGTATCTATTTATTTCCAGATTTTCTAATTTCTATGTGGCCTTGGTTTGACAAGCATGTAACATAAATACTAGAAAAATAATACAAATAAATTAATACTTGTTTCTAGCGTTATGATAAAAGACATATACTCATATGTATACTGCTGGTTTAATGATTATCGAAAAATGGTGAGAAAAAAATGGGAGAAAGTTTGGTCTTACATTACAAATTTATGAAACAGGAAAGTAATTAATTCATTTTTCATATTCTGTATGGCGATAATCAAAAGCGCACTGTTGGTGGTGCTATATTTCTCCGTTTTTCTCTCTCGCTGATTTAATATAAATTTGGCAACTAGGATGACGGCACTGAGTTCTCTCTGGTTCGCTTGGTACCTTGTGTTAAAGAATGGGGTCTGGAATTCCAGGCCTACTGTCACTCTCTTATGTACCCTTATTAACATGAAATAGTATAATTTATTGCACCAAAAAACTAGGAATCTAATAAGATCCACCATTCATTATGTATAATGCAGAATGCAGACACTGTTTTCGTTTTCAGTTTGGTGGGAACAACAGCCCAGGAGCACAAATAACAGTAAGAGTATTTTAGCAAAAAATAATGATGGAGCAAGAGCAACCAAATAAAATATTGGTGGAATGGAAAAAAACCGTAATACAGTACAGCTGCTAAGTATGTGGTAAATGTATTTTCTAGGTGACAAAACGAAATAAAATTTCTCATTTTTCCTTTTTATCTTCATTATCATCGTGATGGTACAAATGGATGATCATCATTATAATAAAGTGTCATATAACATTTCCTTACTTGCTTTTTGTCTTGTTCCACCACCACCATCATTATCATCATCAGTTGTTGATATGTGGTACGATGGTTCAATATTTGCTAAAAAAAATTCTGCGTATGGTATACAGTCAGTCATGTAGGCATTTATTATCCTATCCCCAAGGAAAAGGAACGTGCCATAAAAAGGAGAGAAATTTTGTAAATGTTATTGGCGAAGGTCAAAAACAAGCTTGGTATACTCGTTTTTACGACGATCCTAAATCTATATTTGCCACAAGATGCTACACACATCAACACACCAGACAAATTCGGGAGTGTGTCCTACTTCTGATCCATATAGTAGGTCGTGATGAGGATGGCTAAAAGGCTTTTGGCGTGTGTAAAGGTTTCATTGCCGGGGCATTGTGCAATCTTCCCAATTATCACTTGCCGGCACAAATACACTGTACCATAACTTTTAAGCTGCCACTTTACATTAAATGTTTTGTCAAAGTGTTCACCGTTTCATATATTTGTATTTGCCAGGGACAAATGCAATAAACAAGTCGAAAGGAAATAAAATGCTGAAAACTACCAATAAAGGGAAAATAAATATAAAAATCCAACTTCATTTTTTTATGCGATCGTTCATGAACATGTAGCCAATATGGTGCAATTTAATTAAAACAGAAATTTGTGGATTCGTATAAATTGATTCGTAAAAAATCATTTTGGCGGTTGTATCGTGGGAATGTTACGGACGATTTGGGGAATGTTATTGGTGGTAGATAGATTGTCAGCTTGAGTGATCATGATCATGTGTAGTGATCAAATCCGTTCATGAAATGATGATATAATCAATTATCATTACAGACATTTAACCATGCCAATACGCCAACTACGTTTGTCTGTAAACTCAAGCGGTGTCAAATCAAGTAAATAGTAATAAAATATTTAGGCCGAAAACAAGCCAGAAACATTGCACAAACGGTTTTAGTTGTTTTTCTAGAATGGCTCCGTTGATAAACGGGTTGTGGGCTCTGTATTCCACTTTTTTACTTGCTCCACCGTTCCCACTACACGCTTTTATCCCCACTGTCCCGCACTACATAGCCATTTAAATATCCAAGGACATCTAACCCCATTTGAATTTTATAAACATAATAGTGGAGATAAAAGCGTGGAATATCTAAATTCAAACAAAAAAATCATACTTTTTTTTGCTCTTTCACATCTATAGTGGGGAACGGTGGCGGAAGGAGAAAGTGCATCACGGAACCGATGATCGAGAGATGAAACATAGCTATAACAGCGCGCAAATTAGGTATAATTAGGTATTTCAACTTTGAAACATGTAATAAAATTCCCCACTGCACTGAACTGGAAATCATTTTAATTTTGCCAAGTTTTCCTAAAAAAAAATATCTTCAACATTAATTAAAAACTCGAGTACTAGCCTTAACTCCTTTTGATACATATTTTTCCATATTTCATTCACTTCACCACTGGTGTACTTAAAATTTTAATTGCGTGCACTGCTAATACTACTAGAAGTTCTTTTGTATAAATTTGCAAAAGAAAATAGCTCTCTTATGCTTTACTGTACTCCTCAATGAAGTTTGGTTGGATGAGTATGTTACAGAATACCCCGTTTAAAAAAGTAATTTCATCTGGTACCTATATATCTATGCAAGTACTCTATGTTATAATCAAATCATTCAAGAGGCCAGACTTCCAAGAAAAAGTTTCATTGAACACAAACAATCCATGGCATTTATTAGGTAAGAAGACGTGTTCCTACATATGCATTTACGTAATTTGAATTGAAGCTTGGAATAGAACCTCCCAAAATTCACCTTCTTTATTCATCGCATTTTAATTAAAGTTGTAAAGGGTAACAACATGTATACTGCGGTATAGTAACTAACTCAAGTTTTGTTTAACTTGCTAGACCTTCGTTGCCATCAAAGTATGAACATCTAAATTCAAACAAAAAAAAATCATACTTTTTTCTGCTCTTTCACATTCATGTACCTGCAATAACGCATGCTACCATCCTTCGTTATTATGCTAATGTATTATTGAGTGATATGATGCAGAAGCAACTGGCATGTTCATGTCCAAGAAGTAAAATTAGAGTGGAGCAGAAGATGATGAGGGCAGGTATGGTTTGAACATTGCCAATATATTCCAGAGCCACCAACCATCCTCATCAGACCGAAAAGACCATGCATTTTTTTTCGTTGGTTGTTACTTCTTTTAACATTTTCTTTTCTTCTTTGATTAAAAAATAACGGAGAATAATACATACTTTTGGAACAGTACTCCACATTACAGGCAATCTCATCATCATAATAAATATGATACAACCAAAAATCAAGAATGCTAGTTTCAAAGATCACAGACATGAAATATTATATGTATAGAAAGTGGATAACTTAACATGATGACGATGATGGTGATCATGATCAGGAAAGTAAGTCATTACGTATATCTGTAAAAAAAAGTTTTTCTTTTTTGTGCACGCCACTCGATTATACCGAGTATTTCCTGTTAGTCAGTAAAATGATGAAAATGGAAACCCCAGAAGCAAAAAAAAGGAAACATGGAATAACACCTTTCTTATTTCATCGGTATTTTCAGCATCATCATATTATTTAAAACCAGTTTCGCTGCACTTCTCTTCCTTCCTTTTCCTTTTTTAAGTTCGAAGAAAAAAGTATTAAAAATAAAATGAAGTGATGCAAATAGAAATGCGTATTAAATTCTATCGGCGTGGTAACTGGTGGGGCCCTGCTCATACCATTAGGATACCAATTGGTGTAATATCGTCCCATACTGTCGTTGTAACTAACCAAAATTAGCCAGTGGGATATCTATTCGTTAAAGAGGTTCATAACAGGTTTGTTTACAAACATTTTTTGCAAATAAAAAGTATGTCCTTCCCAATTACTAATTAGAACGTAGCAACTTTACGAAGAAATGTTCAGCTAAAGTAAATTTCTGAATCCAGCTCCTACATCAACAACCAACACCAACTCTGTTGGGTCTGCTACGGCGTCATATATTCATTTTAATAGCAAAATGCCCCTACGCAAAATTGTTTGGCTTAAACTTCGAATTTTTAAATGTGGGGAGGCTTCCCCTAGGGGAAGGGAGGCATGTAAGTGATAATCGAGATCTTGTCTAGTGGAATGTGCAGCATAAATGTATTGCTGAAAACAATAAGATTTATAAACCTGAAACCCCCATTAAGATTTATATCGTGACATACGGACGGACAAATTCAAGCATTCCGATGAGTTATTCTTTATGGACATTTGAACTTTTCTGACTATTTATAAGGAACGCTGCCCATATTCCATCAATACCAACGATTTTTGGTCATATAAGTTTGGAAAATGATACACACACGAAACTCGGTTTAATCACTTCAATGCTACGTATGCGTGAGTATAACTAAGAAACCTAATCAAAATACAATTCCCCCGCATATATGATTTTATTTAACGTTAACCATGTACAACTAGTCTTGTTTGATTTATTTATTTTTTCCTAGATAAAAAAAAACTTGATAGACAGCGTGCAGCATGCATGTGCTGGTGAATATACATTTTATATCATGTTGCCTTCTCATCTTGTCTCTCATCGCCAGGAAATTCTTTTTTCGAAGTAGCATAGAATGTAAACGCGAGAACGTGTAAACAGAGATGTCATTATCGTTGCATGCTAATGCAGAGCGCTTCATTTTTACTATGCCGTTCTATGGTAGGGTAGGTAGGGTTTTTTTTAAAGATACCGATGCTGCTGCAGCGATGCTGGATGAATGAATACATAGGATTAGATTTTGAATTGTTTGTTTGTGCTTCGTTAGTACAGAATATTAGATTAAATCTTGAATTTTCAATCTCCACAATATTTTAAACGACTACCAGTAATCAAGGTTGACATGTCATTAACGGCAGATTTTCATAAAATTCAGTTTTCACGATACGCTGTTCCAGAATATGATATCGGTTGGTGCGGCCAAAGATAATCCTGACGTGTACAAGCTATGGTGCAAGTACTTTATGTGTATATGTAGGGCATGGCTTTCAAAGCGTTCCATAAAATGGTCCATTTCAGATTTCAAGACGCTCATGTTTGATGGTTTAATTGAAATGCCAAAAATTACGGATACCATTGGCATCAGTGGCATATAAACGCCTTGCGTCATATGACACTGACTCTTCCCTCCAATCGCAATCGGTACGTTTTGGGACAAAATCTGGGTTTAATTTCCATTGTTTCGCATCCAGCGTGACTACTACATAAGAATAAAAAACCCACGTATTTTATTGCTGCACAAAGTAACTCACGAATTTGCTCGGTATCAGTTTACAACTTTAATTTTCATGACAATATACGGTCAGTGTTTAATTCATGTCAAGTACATACGTATTCTAGCAAATAATTCCAAAAAAATAATTCCGAAAAATATGTCATGCTGTTATTTGTGTTATTATCCCCACTTTTAATTCATGCACTCAAACGTGACTTTCACTGTACTATTTAATACTGTCATGTTATTTCTCATACGTAGCATCTAATATACTAATATCAAATAATAATAATAATAATAATAATATATAATACGTCAGTCTATAACCTTCGAAAAGTCTTACAGCTGTCACTCATTAATTCACAAACTGACATGAAAGATTTTATTACTTAAATATTTTCTAAAATATGCTCTAAAAGAGCTATAAAACAGTGCAGCAGGAAACAACTATACACAACTGCATTTAAAAAAAAATTTCATTTGCTGCATTTTAGGATTCATGCTGGTTCTTTTCTTTTCCAAACTCATTCCAAACAAGCCAGAGAACAAAACAACTGGAGAAAAGAAGAAGAGAAGGAGGAGGACGAGGAGTGAGTACCTACACCGACGACGACACGACGAGTACATTATACTTGACGAGCCAAAGACTTCATGAAGTAGTAAAATTATGTCGGTTATAAATAAACTCTGGGTGAAAAGGTGACAGATGACAAAAAAATTCATGTGCTATGTTTTTTTATTTATTTTTCCACATTATTAAAACACATACATCAAACCTATATACAGAGCAAACGCGAACACGTTTACATACACAATTATTTTTTAGGTTCGTTGATCTTCTATTTGTTTTATGGCGAGAACAGATGATATTATGATGACACTACTGCTCATTGTTTTGCTGTTACTTGTAAAATAATGGGAGGATATACAGGACGTACTGATGATGATGATGATGGTATGACGGTGGGGGTTAAAGTATGGCGGTTTGTCTTTTGTAGTATTTCTTGTCACTGTACCATTCTGATATATTATGTCGTGTAATATGCTATCCATTATAATATTATTAAATGTCATTGAGTTGATACAAGCAAAAAAACGTCTCGTTTGATACTGTTTTTTTACTTTCCTTTTTCAAAACTAAAGTTCAAGGCTTTTTTTATATTCTAAAGTTTTTGGTACGTGAATTGAAGGGGATATATGAACCGGACCTAAACCGTTATAAAGTGAGTGAAAGGTTGATATCACTCTCTTCCTTTGCTGCTGCCCTTTTTTTTGTCTTGTCGTATATAATAATATGCCATTGTGTGTATTGCTTTCTAAAATGAGAAAGTGAAAGAGGACGTGGACCTAGTGGAGTGAGGTTAAATTAGTTTTCTCTGAATATATTTTGCTCCCTCCGCCTCTCTATATCTATTCACATTTTACAAGTGAAAGAAATCAACTTTCCTTTTCATTCTCTAACCCAAACAAGCAAAGCAACTAATGGTGAACATATATTAAAATATGCATGTACATTGTATATATCTTTGCTTGAGCAAAAAAAAGGTTAAGTTTGAAGTAGTTTTCATTTTTTTTCTCCTTCCTTCTAGCCTTCTTACTTATTTTTTCACGTTTCTGTGCAGGGAATGGAACAAAATGGCAAAAAAATAAAATTATGTCGGAATATATATTACAGATAAAACGCATATATTGTATATGAACAACAGTTTTTCATGTGATGATGTTATCTTACTTTGCCAGTGATGCGATGCGGTTCTTGTTTTTCGTGTTTGTTATCAAATCAGTGAAGTGAGCTATTCCTACCAAAGTTGTCATATTGAAAACAAAAAAGTGTAAAGGGAACTTTTATAACAAAAAAAAGAAGAGGATCGAAGACAGTATGTCAGGGGAAAAAAAGAAGTTCCATAGAAAAGATAAGTTATTTGTATTCCTAATACACTATATATGTGCATAGGTACTTTATATCGTTGAAACAAAAATAGAATAACTTAAGCCTGTGTTTCCAGAAAAGCGCGTAACTTATGTATCCTCCGATTCTTTGGAACTTTTTGTGTTTTATAATCATGTGGCTTGTAGCTATGGATATGCGTCTTTTAAAGTGTTCATTTTTTCTCTTAAAAAAAATACTCTGACTCTTCACAGAAATAACCACTTAAATATGTATTGGTAATAGTCAAATTTAATGTATGTTCGGATGAATACGAGAGCATTATATTTGAACCGACGTACATATATACAGTATAATATGTATGTAGATGTATAGTATTACAATGGTCCCTCACAATAATGTTGAAAGCGTCACGGGATGAGAGAGCTCGACTGAAGAAATTATGCTTTCAGAAACTCATGAAGGGAAAATGATTGGATTTAGGAACTTTAATGGTTGCACCCAAATGTTACAAGTGAATCTTAATCATACTATAATGTGATCGCTGGATGCATCACCTATTCCTATGTGTAACTTTGCTTTGTACAGACAGACGCCGAAATCTCTGAACACAATGACATGTTTTGATAGGTTACTCCCACATTAAGGGTATTGAATGAGGAGAATGCTTAAGTTGACTGGCAGGGACTACAGTTTTTAGGGACTACAACAATTTATTGCCTTTCAAGTCAATTCTAAAATGGGCAATACTAAAAGCATACATGAATTCTTTATGTGTATATAAACCAATAATAATAGGCAATAGTGTACCTACTTCTTATTCATACTTTCTCTTAAAGCCTACTAGTGAAAATAATAAAACGGAGTAACAAAGCAGCAATACAGTTACAAAAAAATGTGTAAATATGTGTTGATTCGTTAGATGTAACCTCTTGATCTATGGTGGGGTCAGGGATTGAGGCTGAAGTTTCATTGCTATATCATGAAGTCGGTCGGCATATCAATTTTGTCATATGAACTGATTTTCAACTCCTAACTTTTTTTTTACATTTGGTCCCATGCTGTTGCTCCCGTTTTGCTACATAATAAGATTTTCCGGTGGTTATGTGATGTGTGTCCAGCCAAATTTATGTTACATGCGTTTTATACTTAAACTTGAAGTTTAGCAGTTGTCCGTTGTTCTTCCGATGATGTCGGTGATGGTAATAAAAAATCTAAATCTAAAAGTCTGTCCATTAAATAAAGCGAAGCAAATTCCTCAGCTTTCCTGTCCCTAGCTGCATACTTCCCTCTCCTCATGATGTCGCGACATAATTTTATGCCTAATATTGCGCTACCGGTTTTTCCAGGTTTTTTCTGCATCTCCATTCATTCTCTGCCGCCTTGTACCAAAAGTACGCTGATGTCTCTACACTCTACACCGAGCTCAAATAATATCCTACTATTGCTTTCACGTATGTATGTGTGCAAGAAACAAGTTGAACATTTCAAAATCTCTCTGACGTCTAAATGTTTTTTATTGGTTTTCAGTTCTTGGAATTTCATGAAATTATCCTTGCCTTGGTTCGTCTATCCTGTATCGTTATTTGTATATTTCAAGGTGTATTTTGTGGTTCATCTGTTTTGAAAACTGAATGACTGGTAAAACGCCTATATGATGGGAGATTTAAATGTGTAGCTGCTTGAACCAAAAGGATACATATATACATATTATGGATTAAAACATATGTCTAAATGTATATCTGTCCATGCCAGAAGTCATTGAGCACGAATTTCTGCCCAGTCAAACTAAAGGAATATTATACTATACATACCATGCTATGCATGTGGTTTACAAAGGAATGCCAAGAGTTGAAGCCAAGAAGGAAAGGAAACGGATGTTGAGGAAAATGACATTTTACTGTTTCCTCATTATTATTATTACTATTTACTATTATTACTGAATTTACTACAGAAGTGATGGTGTTGGTAACATAAGAATACATACATCATTGTAATGTACCAATTCTCGTGTGCCCCTCCCGTGTCTACAACACGAGAAATACATGTACTTATAATGGCAAATTGAAAGGTGGTGTGTGAGTGTGAGTACTAGTAGTAGTAGCAGCAGTAGTAGTTGTAGTCACCAGTCAAATAGCCAAAGGACAACACAACAGCAACAGACATAAGTAGAACAAGTTGGTGGGGCACATGGGAATGAAACGAGTAATTTATTGGATAAAATCTGCAAATTCTATACATGATTGTAAACACTCAGCAGATGTGTCTGTTGCAGTCAACCCCAAATTGCAACCACACACCGGGCACAATAAGCGCAGTAAATTATATAATATAGCATACTGTGTTTCTGTGTATAATATTCTCCTTACATGATCAGCCTTTTTCCATTGTATGTAGACAAAACAACAGAGATGATTCAAAATATAGAACATTGGTAGATTTTTTTACCGAAAAAGGTATATACAATACAGAAAAGAATACGCTGGTAAAACGGCACAATCCCTTGTGTCTCGAGTTGTGGAGGAAAAAAGTAGAAAAAAATGTCCATGAAGTGAAAAGAGAAAAAAAGATTTTGAGTGAGTGGTGAATGAATGAGTGACAATTTTTTGTGGCCAACACGATAGGGAGGAGGAGAAAGGGATGGAATGTATATCAATACAATAACAATAATGGATGGTGTGTGTGTGTGTGTGTGTGTGCATTTTTGTGTGGTCTCTATTCAAAAAGCCGAGAGAGTAATTTTTAGTACAGTATTTACAAAGTCAGCAATAGAGGGTCAGCTAATGTTTATACTTCTTTTTTTTTGCGGGTAAGATATAAGGCAGCATTATGGTTGCATTATTATATATAGGTTCCTAGGTAATGTTCTGAATGTATAGTAGTAGTGGAAGTAAAAACAACATGGAGCTTATCTTTACATGCTATCATTTCACTTGTGTAAGTAGAAAGAGGCGACGACAAGTCGAAAGACATTTGATCAGATAAAAAACAACTCTAGCTCCTTCTCGTTCCCTTTGATATGTTCTACATATAATAATATAATAATATGGATACCTCAGTGAGTAAACTGGTTACGTACTGTATATTAAAATGTAATATGATTGGATGACGGAACGGAGAAGATGGTTTAGTTGACTTTATATACGATGATGTGAGATTATTATATGCATGGTTTTTGGATTCAATATGATGATGGTGTGGGTGGACTTGCAACGACACTTTGCTATAGCCAGCCAATATATGAATAAAAATATTTATTATGAAGAGGGAAAAAAGTAATAACAAGAAGAAGAAAATGTATTTTGGGGAAAAAGAAGATAGATGACTGACAGTGGCATTTTACTATTTATAATGAATTCCGGAGGACTACAGACGGAAAAAATGAAAATGTATACAGTGCCTATTAAATACTGTGGTTCGCTCACTGTCACAAAAAACCAACCCATTTGAGGCGACTTTCAATGGGACCACATTGAAATGGCCTGAAATTGTTTTGTGACAGTGAGCGAACCACAGTATTTAAGAGGCACTGTACACAGTAAATATATATATTTGATATATAATATTAATATGCATACAAGCTTCGATCCGATATCAATCGGTAGTGCAATATGAATATGTATATAGAATTCTCTGTAGCATACTAGAGTAAAAGAACACGTTTTTTTTAAAGAAAGGATTACAAATGTATATATACGTAGGGCATACTCCTCTGGAGGAGGGAACAGTGCTTATCATTAAAATGGAATGCATTTTCTGTAAAAGTGAATGACAAAACTTTTTTGTTGCAAGTGGAAGGTGGATAAATAGGGTGGCATAATTTCATTACATGAAACTCGAACAAAATTAATGTGCATGCATTTTTTCTCTTTTGTAGTACTCAAGTATCATAATAATAAGATGATATAGGTATTTAGGTATTATGATTACGTGACAGGATTTGTAAAAGGTTTGTATAATGTTCGAAAAAAAAATTCTAAATGTTTTTTTCTCTTTTGTAGTACTCAAGTATCATAATAATAAGATGATATAGGTATTTAGGTATTATGATTACGTGACAGGATTTGTAAAAGGTTTGTATAATGTTCGAAAAAAAAAATTCTAAATGAATAGACGTGAAAGAATGTTTAATTGATTTTTTTTGTGAATTTGTTTCTCGAGTAATGTGTGATACTTTGGGCCTCTTTTTATCAATAAGTTCAATGCAAAACTTGCAAAATTTGTGCTACAATTGACACTTGAAAAAATTCAAAACAAAGTATGATCATATAGCGTTGCATGACAATGTAATAAAAAATTCAAAAGTAAGTAATATGCATACATATGTACATATAAATATATATATTTATACACCATCGTCTGCAAGTTTTCATGCTCTAATTGAGATTTCATTAAGATATTATGTTAACAATCCTCAATAAAAATAAATGAGGAAAAGGGCAGAAAATGAAACAGTGTTTATCAGGAAGCAACAAAAAAAGAGGATTTAAATTTCACTTGTCCAATTGCAAGTGCAAAAAAATGTTTTGATGATGGTGATGAGGAGCCAGTTTTCCTTCGTTCCATTTCACCCAGCGTCTCAATTTCCTCGCGTGTGTGAATGTGTATATAAGAAAGAACGTAGTATTTTTAAGCCCTTTAAATGTTTTTATTACTTTTATGTACTTCTCCGCATCATTATCACCATAACCATATAATTTTCATTATCATCTTCTCATAATATCACCCTCTACTCCTAAAGTATCTCGTCCATTACATCACATACATAATATGTAATTGTATATTCTTAAAATAGATAACTAACTTTTTTACTACATACACGCTTTTTATTTATGCCCATTTACAGCATAAAGCTCATACACACAGCGTTATTTTCTCTTTTCACTCTTTCTCTCTCTCTCTCTTCCTCCTTCTTTTGGAAGGGTCTCAGCTGCTTCGTTACAAAGACAGAAAAACGACATAAAACAAGGACAATAATAATTATAATAGCTATAATATGCAGAAGCATGAAAATGAGAACAATTTTGTTTGAAGAAAATGAAGTGCTTTCCACTCTTATTTTCTCTGATTTTCTCGCTCCCTCCCTCTTTCTCTCATCGTCTACTTCTTCGTTTACAAATAAAACGTTTTCATCATTTGTGGGATGAGTTGCAGTAGGAGTACTACTGCTGCTAAAAACACACAACATTAAACATCTTTCTCCTCCTAAAATTACATCCAGTCACTTGTGTTTCTTTACGATTTTATCTAAATAAAATACGGAGAAATGAGAGAGAGAGAGAAACGGCAGAGTACAAAATTGTAGCATAAAATAGACGAGCAAAAGAACACAAATGCATATATAGTAATAAAAATAAAACCACATTGAGTTGTGCAGAGGGAAAATAGTGGAAGCATCACTTTCACTCGAAATCCCTATTCACCTACACCACACCATCATCAATGAATGACTTGAAGAATGATACAATGGATCAGTGCAAAAAATAGTAACATCAAACAATAATACATGTGTGTGTGTATGTTACTCGTTGAATTTGAGCTTTTGAGTTAAAATGTGTTTGTGTGTGATAACATATTATATGTAGCTTAAAATATATTTACTTATGGGCTATATTATTATTGTTATTGTATACATATTGTAAGACTGAAAGAACAATTAAAACGCTATTGTTGGCTTGCTTAAATACGTACATATATGCATGTCGCAATCGTTGTATTTATGTATGTGTGTCCACATAATATGAATAGAATGTCAGATTTCCCTAAAGTGGGAGGGGAAAGAAGTAGTAGCAAAAGGAGAACGTGATGAGGCGAATTTTCAAGTGCTTTTTGCATTACATATTGTTATTACATATATTATTATGATGTCATTTTTTATGTAAAAAAACAGCATGACGACGACGACAGTAATAAACGGAAACACCAAATATAGAAAAGTGGCATAACTGCGTGGGATCGTTATATATTATTGTGTTGATAGTAAAACAGCGTAATGCAAAAGGGTTGAAAATAGTTCTAAAGACTACTGTGGGCTAAAGTGTAACAGAGGCTTATTCGTTTCGTATGGGATGATAGATTGCCTGGAGCTACTTGCAAAGAAATCTCATGAACGGACAGACAGAAGGACAAACAGAGTCAACCACTCTGTTGTAAATAAGCGTAACTTTCGCAACATAATATTCATAGAGTTTACTAAGCAACAAACAGTGAAAAACAGTTTTCTATTTGGGATAAGTTGAATGAGTTACAATAGGAAAAGTAAAATGTCGGTTAGTTTGGATGTAAACCTGTGAGATTGTGTGTCTGTGTGTGTATTTCTCTGTTTTGTCTCAAGTGTATTTACAAAAGAGTGAAGTTTAAAATGAGTGTGTATGTGTGTGTGTGTGTGTGTGTGTGTGTGTGTGTGTGTAAGCGAAAAAGAAAGAACGAGCGAGGGAAAGGAAATAATACTTTATTGCATATGTAAATACTCTGGTTTTACTTTTTTGTCCTTCAACTTCTATCCAACTCTGGAGTTGTGGATACATTACACATGTAGGAATAAGTTTGAGTGTAAAATTGTGCTAAATCCTTCGTTTCTGAATTTCATCCCATCATAGACAGAACTCAAAAGAAAATTTACATGTTATGTAAGCCTATGTAGTACTGATTGAAATAAGCAAGTTCCCCGACATTCCTGTCCTGAAGTAAATATTTACCTTAATATGCATATATATTATTGCGTGGCATTATAAACAAATCAGTGCATTCATCGTTACAATAACAATAATGATCTGATTTCTGATCACGATAATTTTTTATTCGTCGGAAATACAGTTTACATACACGTACCTACGCAGACTCTGAAAGCATACCGAGTAAAGGATTGCAATTTTGAATTTAGTTACATTTTAGACGAAATAAAATACACAGGAAAAATGTGACGCTTGAAAAACATGAAGAAATATTTCACGGTTGGACGTTTTTCCATTTAAGCAGTCAAAAGTAAACTATTCACCAAAGAGATGTATACGTAAGTTGGTTTTATTTATAGTGCATTTGGAAAGAGTTCCTAATCCATTTAGTTATCTTTTTCAGATATGCTAGTATTTTTTCCCTTTCATCTTTGTTTCATTTTACGAACATAAAAAGGAACCATACAAAACTTTCTTCGGTATAACTAAACATATGCATAAGTACAAAAAATAGTTGCGTATATTTTTGTGAGAAGTTTTTTATTTATTGCGATGTTGGATGTGGTTTAGATATGTATATACAATGCACTGGAAGCAAATATAAAAACGTCTGCATGCAGAATAACAAAAGTAACGCAAATGACAATACTTGACATTTGGAAGTGATTGCCATTGTCATCACGTAATGGTATGTATGCAAAAGAAAATTTCTGATGATATACTTCTATATCTTATCTTCCGGATGCTAATAAACTAATGATAATATACTGCTTCAATTCTTCTGACTAGCGGTTTTTTTCATGTCGCGTGTCTTTCATCTTGGCCCCAAACAATATGATTGTTAATTGCCACTGAATTTGCGGAAAAATTAGAGATAAACATAGAGTGCTTGATCCAAAAAAAAGAAAGATCCAAAACGCAAGAGTCAAAGAGACAAAAGGGATAAATGACATTGTGTTGTATTGTGACTAGACAACTGAACCAAATCAGCGCGTGTCTACTTACGACAATTGAGTGCCGAGCATGGCATTACTGCATACCATAATTTATGCATGGACAAATTGAAATGTGGACTGTGAACCCTTTTATTATCATAATAACAAATGCTTCATTGAATTGTGGTCATAATTCATCAAGCCAATTCACGACATGGTGAGAGCATGGTGTCCATAATATTATAATTTAGTGCATCAAAAGCTATTTATTGTGAGCCTGGGTTGATTCATCGCATTTCTGCGAAAGATGGAACAGAAAAACGTGCAAACTCGCTAACTCTCATTCATTTATGCGTCATTCGTCTGGGTTTTTAGGTATACCACTTGTAATTTGCTGTTATTGTTAGAAACGACTAATTATCAGCCTGCCCCGCAACCACAAACCCCTTATTATTCTTAGCCATGTCAACATGTGAAATGGAGTGAACAAGTTTTTGTGTTTCTTAAATTAAATAAGTCTTCTTACCTTTAAGTTGAGTTGATTTCGTGTCCGTCTTATGGCACCTGCGCCAGGTCGTGGTTGCCACCAGCGACAGGGAAGTCCGTGAAGTGTGGTAGTTTGTGGTGTAGAATTATGTCTTCTGCAAGAGGATCAAATTTTTGATTTTGCAAGTCCAAAGGGGGAGATACAAAGGGGTTAAGTGCAGGTTGAATTGCTCTCTTTTATCTTCTACTCTAACCCATAGTAGTTGTAAGTTGAAAGGAGAGAGATAAAACGAAAGAGCTTAATGATAATGGAGCTCAATTAAAATTAGAAAGGAAGGGTAAGTACATGATACACAATACAAGTGGATTACACAAAGTTTTTTGTCGTTTTGTATCACGCGACTGTAACAGCAGCACTATAGTTGCACTCTATATTGTATGTATATCATCAGTGCAGTCTAAGCCTTTGTAACAGATTTCCTGTATGGTATATACAGAGTGATCGCGCAGTAAATTATCCAATATCCTATCATGTATATGTTTGTTTGCTTGTTTTTTTAAAAAGTACGTTGAGCGACCCTCTGTCGTTCCTTTTCTCAAGAATAAATGAGTGTCTTGTACAATCTCTCAGAACAATTTACCTAGCGAACCCACAAAGCCACGGCACTGAAGCAAGAGTGCACCGTGCAGACACAACGCATACCTAACTCAAAGGACGCTTTTTAACCACAAAATAATTTCTTTTTCGTTTATAACTTCTTAATATATAGTCGCCACACATCAGGGTTTGAATAGGTATAATAAGTAAGCAACTTCACTCACTAATAAATTTTACACGCGTATAGTATTACAAAAATGACGCAGCTTTATCTCAAATCTGCACTCTGCATTTAAGTATTTGAAATAATGTTGCAAAACTTCAAAAGCCTAAAACAGTAATTTTCCGAATCTTTTAAACTAGTGAAGTAATTTTTCGTTTAGTTAAAACATCTAATCCAGGTCAACAGCATATTATTGTTACTACTATTATCATTATTGTTATTATGAAAATTGTTTTGCACAGATTACTGAGGGAAACGTGCTTACCTAACCCAGTACGCAAACTTGATTTGAACAACTTTTTTCAAAATATGTTTAGCTATTTTTAGTTTCTTCCAGACAATAAAATTATGGTCATCTGCTACTTGTTTCGATTTTTTGTCGTAAAGTCAATTGTTTTGACCTTGTTCTTTCATTGCTGTTCAATTGAGACTATTTTGCGATAAATGTTGTATGCAAAACATTTCGAAATACAGAAACAACTACATGATATACTATATGCATCATAATATATGTATACTTGTATGAAGTTTTTAGCTCATATTAAGATGCTGTTTATGCAATAGAAAACAGTCTTACCCTTCTTATCAGCTACAGAAGTGTAGTATTATCGTTGCAAGTTTATGTGTTTTCTTTTCGCAGCTTAACAGTTTGCGTTCCAATATTCAAAATGTTATTAAAAAAAGTGCTTATGTCTCCTTGTTTCTTTTCTTCTGCTTGGAAAATTCCAGTAGTGTCAGTAATAGTTGCGTGTCAAGTCAAGTACTTACATTATTTTCCTTTGTTTAAGAAATTCCTGGAGATGATTCAACGGAGAATTTTGTGATCTCTCAATAGTCAAGCAAGTAGTAGTAGTAGTAGTAGTAGTAGTATGATGATGATGATGATGATGATTTAGTAGGTATTTAGTAGGTTGTTTAGTTTATTGTTCTTGCAAAACTACTACAACTAAAATGTATGGAGGTGGAGGATGATGTTGCTGGGTTTTGTTGGGATGATGATTTTGTGCAGTCAATCTTTCTTTTCTATTCCTGGATGATGATGATAGGATCAGAAAATTGTAACAAGAAAAGTCAAGATATTCTTAATTCTGTCGTGGTGGAGATAAAGTGACACTCACATTTTCAGTGCAAGTGACTGGACCGGATCAAAAAAAAGCTTTGTTTTGTTTGCTTAGCTAGGATTACAACATGAGATGCCAGTTCACTATGAAATAAAAAAAAATCAACAGGATGTGTGCTCTACTTTAGTTTTTTTTATACAGAATGTTTGTTTTTATTGTGTAGGAACACTCTCTATCTGTTAAAGTTAATCTGATTACGCATATAAGTAGTCTTCTTATATACCAGACGACAATAACCCACAGTTGTCAATAGTTTGACAAAAGAAAAGCGTAAAAGGAAAAGATGGTTGATTGTTCGCTATCTGTTAAAGTGTTCCGCTTAGTTTATCACTTGTAAACTGATCAAAATTATCTTGAAAATGTATACCAGGCTCAGTTTTTATTGTATTTTTGTTTGTAAGTTTTGCCACGTTGGCAACAAAAGAGGAGATACACGTTCAAGTACTTCAAGATGTGTACCATATTACCATGGACTATTTTTAATTTGATGTTGACTATAATATAAAAGCAATATTTTGATTTTTGCAGTGAAAATGTAAATCGGACTAAACGATGATGTAAAGAAAAAACGATGATGATGAATGATGGTAAGAGGAAAGATTCGTATAGCTGATTATCTGTCATACAGATTCTGTACTCTGACTGTCACGAGTGTGTGTAGGTATATTATGATAACAAAAAATAAGTTTCTTCATTTAATTAGTTTCTAATGGATACTGGGAATATGAAACTTTTAATGAGATTAGGCAAAAAAATAAATAATGTAAAACCGCAAGTCACCTTGTTTTAGTTGAGAGTCCCTTTCTTCTTTGGTTTTTTACGTATGTTGCGTTGAAAATTGGATGTAGGAGGAATTAGAAAGGAAGTTCAGAGAAGAAACAAAACCACGTTTAAAAAAGGAAGTAGACACAGCAGGAGAAATGAAAGGGTAACACACCTGAAAGGCTGACCACGATGATACAAAGAAAGAAAAAAACAGAGAGAAACAAGTTTATTTGTTAAGTCAAAAAATAGTATGATGGCTATTGGAGTCACTTTTTTCAACAATAATACTGTTTACAGGTTTATGTTTGGTAAAAGGAGAAAGAGGGGGGAAATGGTTAAGTGAATGAGTAAACAAGCACAGCGTGAAAATACGCGTGTAGTCTGGTAGTTTATGTAACTATTTATCTCTTCATGAGAAGTCAACAAAAAGTTTTTTTTGGTCGGAACAAGTAAGTACACACAATAAAAAAACTAAATGATCACAAAGGAGGTGACGAAAAAAGATATTTTTTTTTAAATAAAAAATGGGTTGATTTTAGTTTAAGAAAATGAATAGGTTTATGCTTTTGTGCTCAAAATGTATGGAGAAAGTCAAAGTGTGGTTGTGATATTGCTGTTAAAGATGTTGCTTATGATGGTGGTCAGGAACCACTGCCGTCTTGTCACAAACTGAAGTTGAGAAAGTGTCCGTCACCACAAGTCTTTTCTCAACTTTCCCGCACACAAGCACATGCACATAGGAAACAAAATTGGAGTCTAGACTAGCGACAGAGAGTCAGTAGGAGTAGAATGAAACACAAGAGAAAAAAGAGAGTAAGAGAACAGGAATGCCCTGACTTTTTGTATAAAAAGAAGAAGAGATGGAAGAAAATATAGATGTTGTTGGTTTTTTTCAGAGCTGCTGCTGCTGCTTTGCTTAAAAACGACCAAACTGGTGCGAAGTAACTGGTGAAATGTTACAAGTATCCTGTGTACCAGCTCATTTTATACCTTTCCATATCCCTCCACCACCACCACCACCATAACAACATTTGAGCAGTTTGAATGCAATATACGAACTTGGTACTCCATTCCTTCTATTCGATTTTTCCACTTTCTCTTTATCGAAAAACCAAGCACCGTTACCATTCTTGTTTTTCTTTAGCAGTTCCTCATCTCTGGCTTTAACCCCTTCTTACTCTCCTTCTTTTAGCTTCTCGTAGCCTTTTCTGTACACATCTGTTACACAGCGAGACAGAGAGGCCGAGAGTAAAGTAAAAACTTACACAGGTACTTCACTCTTCTCCTCTCTCACTCCCTTTCTCTCTCACTCGCAGTATTCTAGTTGGGACGATGAGTATGTATTAATATTACGATGACGTTATATGTATGCATGTGTTTCACGGGTATCTTTCACTCTCCCGCACTATTCAGCCTACTATTAACCATATCTCGCGGAGAGGTAGCACAGCAAAAGTCCCTATATATGCTGCTTGATATATTACTTGTTTTTTTTTGCATTTCTCCTCTCTAGGCACATAGAACAACCAAAAAAAACTTGCAAACTTCCTCCCTCTCCCTTTCTTTGATTGCTTTGCATTCGTAAATTATGGGAGCATCATTATTACCGTTATCAGGAACAGGTAATAAGGGATGCACAAAAACTTCCTTTGGAGTAGCAAATTTTGGGACATTTCACACGAAATGGAAAATGTATGTATGTATACTTCTTGCCAATTATTTTGTTAAATTATATGTTCAATAGTGCTACAGTATTCCTCAGAGCATGTACAAAGATCTAAATTCATACCATACAGCAACCAATCTGGTTTTAGGTTCTGTTTGGTTGGTTCTCATGTCGTAATTCATACTGTTGGTTGTCCTTGACATGTCTCAGAAGTTCATTCTTATGTACATTCAGGCAGCATTTAAATTGCTCCGTGAAGACGAAAATTTCATAGAAATTTCCGAATTTGAAATGTGTAAATTAGTAATTCTTTTCTGAACTTAATATGAAAACATTTATGGTATAGGTATAGCAAGTATTTGCATGCAAACATAAGACTTTATCTTACATAAAAGAAGGTAAAAAGTGTAGAACGTAACAATGCCAGACTGGAAAAGTTTTGGTTTTGTCGTCTCCCTCAACAATCGTGTTTGGGATCAAATTATTATTACCATTTAATTCACAATATATAGACAGCGAGTACCTAAGGTAAAAGGCAAGTAAGTAGGTACATAGCTGTGATCGCTGATATATAGATATACCTATATTATTATTTTTTTACAAAAAGTTTATTGAGCATAGGCCACACAAATTTTTTCTTCGAATCTTTTAGTTGAAGTAAGGAGTTGGGAGATTTGCGCTGAACTGATGAACCCAATATACGCTTTGAATACTAGTGTAAGTTTCAAAATATCATTTACCTAACAAAATCTAATCTAACTATCATTAACCGTAACTGTTTTAGGTAAATCTCCATGTTCCTTAATTCAACCAATTTTTTCCCTTGATCGCACAAAAAAAAATTTGCCTAATTTGTAAAAGTTTACCTTGTGCATGGCTTTCCATCATCGACCTTTTTGTTTTTCACTTACCAACGTGCTTCACCGTATAACTATTTTTTGCAAGTCAATTTTCTTTGTGATTTACTTGCTAAAACGCCTGCTATATATTGAGCTTAGTACCGAACGGCGGTTATTTTTCTTTTCATGGGAAACGTTATGATTTAAAAAAAAAAAAAAAAGATATGCCGTTTCGAAGTTTGTGAAATTGGAGTAAAATGTCATTTGTTTTTATTCATTTTCTGTTTTTTTTGTGTTTATTACACGTTACGTCACGAGACAGAACATATTCATTTCTTGGTTAAACAAGAAAACATGTGTTTCAAAGACGAATCTGAAAGAAAATTACATTAGACACGCTTGTTTACAGATAGTAGCATCATACTAATTACCGAAGGTTCGGAGGGCAAAAGGTCCTAGCAGGCAATAGGATTCGTGAACCTGAAATTTCAAGAATATTAACCTTAGCACCTTTTGTACGTAATTATCAATTGATGGTTTCATAGTTACGATTCTTAATGTTTTGCCTCACACAAGCTGCTTGGAGGGAAAAGTTTCCAGACAGAAGTTGCAGGAATAAGAATCATTTTCTTTGTCTTTCCCCTCCAACAATTTTCGTGTTAAACCAGTCTTTTTCTTTGTCTAGGTTTGCTCACATGTTTAGGCTTAACACGCTTGTTCTCTTGGCAGTCTAATATATCATGTTATTTTGGTTTAGCATCGTATACCTACAACTAATGAAAGGATATATGCAATTAAACACTCTGTAAATGAATACTAGTTTCAAAAGAAAATACAAAGAAATAATTTAATATTTGATTAAAATAATGCCAAGTAACTTTATCACGTTTATCCGTGATAAATTATAAACCATGATTTACGTTTGCCCTTGCGGATCAGTAAAGTTCCAGCGAGATTCACACGCATCCAATTGTGTACCCACTGTTTTCGATTGACAATTCCCTGCCAACTGCCAGTAAAACTGAGAGGCCTCGTAACATGACTTATTTATAAGCTCCTTATGCGGGTGGTGTGCAGAATATAATCGTTCCATCCATCCGCTCGCGCTCTCCTGTTAAAACCACTGAACCGATTTGGTCCAACTTGACGCGCACGTATCTTAGGGAAAGACTTCGCTAGGGGTTAGCACTTGGGGAATGAATAAATTCAATATAAATAAAATTTAACCAATTCAAAATAGTCGATAAACAATTTTGTGGTTCCTATTTACGACTTACTGAAGAACGGCAAACTATTACTCACAATGTAAATTCTCTTGGTCACAATCAATAGAAATGCATAAAGTTTCAGTAAATTCCGTCAACGAGGCACATATGTACATGTTCCTGAGCTGCAGATGTCGGATTTTTGTTACTGTTAACTTATAGCAAGTGACACCTCATTTAAAAGCTATTTAAGAAACTGTACCACTATACCCCTGAAACCGACTTCGGGTTGGAAATGCGACGAAAACAATATATATAACGTTCCCCTATACATATTTTATAAATCCTTACCAACATTGGTACACATTTATTGCATTATGAGCTAAATTAATTACGGAGATTTATTTTACGTAATTATTTGTTAACTAGCGCTTAAGATTTTCTGTATGTTACAACGAACGGTAAATTTAATAAAGTTCAAGGCTTTCAATTATGTTTCGGCATTATTGTACGTCATATTAGCTCCTCATTACTGCAAAAGGTTGTAATTAAATATGTTACATCGTTTTCTTGCTAAAAGAAAGCAAACTTAAAAATATATTTTATTATGTTTAAAAATCTCAGAACATGTTCTCACATGAGTTACTTTACCAGTCAAGTTGGTGGGCTCTAACCCGAGTTATTTTTGGCATTCAAAATATTTAACATCATACATTCTACATTTTGTAATAAGATGTCTGAGTTGGGAGTTGACTGTTATCTTGCAGCAGGATTGGTATGGTCATGTAGACTCTACAGGACGGAAAAGGTCACAGATTCAAGGATAAAGAAAAGGAAACTGGTGTATTTATCAAAATAAAATGCATCATTTTTCTACTGTGCGATTTGTTGGGAAATGTTGTAACATTTTTCTATAGTTAAAATATTGTGACATTTACGCAACCTCATTATTTACCTTAAGCGTACGTTGAACATCTGGATATCGTCTCGAAAAGGGTTACAAATTTGTTTCTTGGCAATCAATAGCTACGCATAAATATTGGCAATTTAGTTATAATCTGTAGCAAGTGACATCACATTCGAGAGCACTTGACGCGTAAAACGAAAATCTTGTGTTACACAGTTTTTTCTAATAGCTTTACAGATAGGTTTATTTTTTTCATTATCACCTCACACTTAAATGCTTCCAATTAAAAAGTAATACGGAATTTTTTGCCTAGCAGCAGTTGTTGCAATTTTCTAAAAGGATATCGTCGGCTTAATACGTCTGCCAGTCAACCACTGGTTACCAAGCCAAGGAATAATCTGAAATAGAAAACCAAAGACCGAGAAAGCCGTCACATTCACGAAAAGCCATACCATAATATTGCGCTACCGCCACAAAATAAATAAACGAAATGACAGCGTAATGCATCTGTCACTTGAAACCTCTGCTTCAATAAAATAGCCATTTATTTTCTGCCGACCACCCAAAAAACAATATTTACAGTAAGCTGATGTACCTAACTAAATAGCAGTACTACGATATTTATTGTTTTTTCCACAAAAAAGCAAAGAAAAATGGTGTGTGGCATTTGGAGACTCTTCTGAGTGTCCAAGATGGAAAAAGTGTGAACGTGATAATCGCGTTCACGTCTATCTTATTCCATTAGTAAGGGTTTTTGTTCTCACACATGAAGAAGTACATAATATTCTTTAGTATAGATTCTGGATAGTAAAACGTGATGGAGAGAAAGTGGTTGATGGCACTCGTGTTGTTCAAAAGTAAATGGAAAGGCGTGGGAAAAGTTCTAGTTTAAACTTGGAATGTCATAAATAACAAAAAAAAAATAAGGGCGACAAGGAATGAAGTGACCTGCATTCAGCACTTCAGGCATTTCCAGAGTAAAAAAACAACTGTCGAAGTGATTCAAATTAAGACGACCACAATGAAACTAACCACAAATACGAGAATTTGCTAAGTGAGTCATGATGAAAGGTGAATGGGGCTTGTGACCTACACATCACTTTAAAAAGTTTAGAAATCTTACAGTTATTAACTGAGGCAGGTTTTTATATTCAACACCAAAACCATTTCACGCTTAAAAGATGTAATTCAGTAATTTTCATACTTATAACTACTCATTATAAATAATCGATTAATTATTGATTTTAATGGGTGTAAGTTGGAAGGGGCGCGCGTGGTAAAGTAAGACTTGCTGCCGTACACTATAAAACTGAATTACTTAATTCCCGGAGCAGCACATGCAATAAAGAATGGTGTGCTGCTGCAGATCTTTATGACGGGGCACTGTACCTTTATGAGGGAGAAAAGTGTTTTTTTTTCTCTTTTTATTTAACAACTGCAATTATAATGTTAAACATATTTAGATTAGATGTGCTATTAAATATTAACGAGGAGAACAAGGCTCTTTTAGTCATGGGCCTATTGAAGTTATTGTAACTGCATGGGTAACATACTTAATGACACGTTAAGTTCAAAGCATTTGCTTTTCAATGTAATCTGACTTTATCTGTTGTTATTTTCCCGTTTTATAAAGAACCCCTTATAAAATTTTTTTGTTTAAACTTCTCATGCTCAGTTTGAATAATAGTTGTGCAAGTAGGAAAGAAAATTAATGTAACTAGTATAGTTTTTGAAAGCGTATTCAGATTTACTAACTTTTAGACTTTTTTGTAGCCGTGATGTGCATATAACATGAAATTTTTAATTCTAGCAAAGGGACAGTATTATACATTATGAAAGTTGATAGCAAATGTGTTTCATAATCATAAACCATTGGAATCCATCTCAAGGGGTATAGATGGATAAAATATTACAGCCTGATACGGAAATTCAGGTTGGTTGGTCAAAAACAACAGCATGAAGTTGTACACATTCGTTGATCCATGCAGTCCTCTTGCATGTTGCAGGTGAAATGCAGTCCTTCTGGGTCTTACTGGTTGAGGGATTTAAGATACTGGGGCGAAATGAGATAATACTTGTTAGTTGTGGATTTATAGCTTAATTTCATATTAAATCACATCACCACACACCTATCATATCACATAGCCACAACTGGTAGCTATATAGCTTCCAGTTGTAGTACAATACTACCTCTATGTACATATGTAATAGAAATAATAATAATCAAATAATCAAACCTCCGCATTCACCTCGAGATCCGCTTTCGAACACAACCACTCACCCACCTGACCCCCTCTTCGTCCCTTCCCTACGACTTGCTCACATTATTAAGCATTCTCCGGCTTCGTGCTTCACAAGCATACATGTGCTTACCTCAAATGTATTCTATTCTGGGCTGATTGAAAACAACCAACAAAATGGGTATATTTTCATGGTCCATTCTCAGAATTTAAGCCCTAAAACATGTGTATGAGTATACCGTCCGTCCCTTGAAAATGAGATGCTTGATAATTTGATCAGGGCAGGTTAAGGCAATGCAAGTCGAATGCTACGACTGACATTGAGCTGAATAATGTGAAATTACAGTTACCTCTCACGTGCATATATCATAATATCATGCGAGTAGATTATTGAGTAGCATGCACACATGTTATTTTGGTCTGACTTAAGTAGTACGTTTGGCTGAATTGTTTAATTTTTATTTAATTTTTAATAAGGAAACATGGTCAGAAGAATTCGAATTCGGGGACATGTAATCAGACTGTACGGAGAAACATCCCAGGAACTGCCCGAAAGTTGTCGCAAATGTGCAAAACTGTTTAATGATGGCTCCAACCGGGGATGTTTGTATTTATGCTGTGCGTATGTGGAGTGTTTTGATTGTGTTGTGAAGGACAACGATTTTTACTGCCCATTGCTATCGCTAAATTTGGATAATAACGAAGAAACAGAAATATGGGGCACAGAAAATGAACAATCGTCTTCTAATACTGATACTCCAGAACCCCAGCAAGATGTTCAAAAGCCAACTTCTGAAGGAGAGTGCGAATCCAGTGAGCAGGTGCCGAATGACTGCAACAGCAAGGCTGGTGATGAAGATGTTGCTGTCCCTGTTGAGTTGGAACAGGAGATGGACGTAGATGAGGAACAGGAAACGTCACACTTGAAACGTGTAACTAGATTATCAACAAGTCAGGGATCACGTATTGAAGAGACCACGAAGAACGGGATGGAATCACGTAGAAAAAGCCATCGATTAAGCAAACCGAAGGTTATTTTACAAACTAAACTGCAACTAAATTTATTTTATTTTTGTGGATTGGAAAAAGATTATGTATATTTGTTTTCTTCTCCCATTTTCAGACTTTCGAAGCGTAATATCTGTGGCGACGGTCTGTGGAATTCGAACTAGACATTCTTAAAGCCCATCATAAGAATTATGAAATTTTGAAAAACAAAAGGGTTTTTGGTGAAGAGTTATTATTACGTTTTATTCAGCCAATACTAAGTGCCAATATGGATAAAATATAATTGAATAACGTGAGTTTTTGGATAAATATAATTTTTTTCTCGTTGGCAATGCCATGGTAGAAAGATTTGGCAGCGAACATAGTATCAAGTACCTTTGTAATAAATATAAAATTGTGCTGTTTTAGTTAGTTTAACAAATGTTTATACTGCTTTTTTTTAAGAAGTCCGTTTTATGCTCTGTGTAGACATTAAAAGAAAAATCAACACTTGTTGATAATGTTACTTGTTATCTTTACGTACATTTTTCATGATAATGTTACATCATTGTCCACAATTTTTTAACGTTGTAAATTGATAGCCTTGAAAATAAAAAAATAAAACACATTTGTAACATACGGATTTTGGTCGGCCCCTTTTGAATGGATTCGGACGTCAGCAAACTATCAAAAATTGCTGCGACGCACTTGTTTACTAAACTGGAAATAATACACCAACTAGTATTTACGACAACACACGAAACATGATCATATGGATATTCTTCATTCTATTGAAAAGGCAAACAAAACTTCAAGTCAATTTGTCCTTTACTGCTACTGATAACAACACATGAAAAGCAGCATTGCTTCCTGGTAATAAATGTAATTCCTTTCCCTGTGCACTCAGCTGAGAATACTTTAGTGTCATTTATTACTAGTATATTGTTTTATGACAGCAGTGTGGAATTCAATTGACAAGTCGGAATTCGAAAAAGAGCCAAATGTCTATGGAGTAAAAGTGAGAAGTAAGTAAAACGGTATACCAGCGCTTCCGTACCATATTTTGCAAATCTATAGACATAGAGTAAAACAGTGTGATGGTTGAAAGAATAAACTCCATGATTTACTTGAGTACCTTTTTTGTTTACGTCAACATTTGCTGGGCATAAAATCGGGAGAAGGCCCAGCGGAATGGGAGCAGGGTTTCCAAAGTTGGGCTCAAAAAAAAATTTGAGACAAATTTTTTGTTATGGGTTTCTATCGTCTGCAGAAATCAAAACCAAAAATACCCTAATTTCTAATTTGGTCAATAAATAAATAGGCATCAATAAAACATTTATTAGATTAGTAAAAATGTTTGCTTCCTTTTTGAGAATTTTATTCTGCAATATGGACGCATTAAAAAAAATACGACGCAGTTTGTAGAAAGTCAAATACTATATTTATAGCAACAGATACATACATAATATATAATTATAGGTATATGTACGGAAGGAAAATAACACAGATGATATTGTTCAAACTGGCCATTTTTTGGAAGAACATATTGAAAAGACGCAGAAAAAAAGGCACTCCGTATGGTGAAAAATGATGATTGGAAAAACAGGATGAAGTTGTTTTTTGTGGTGAGAAGGCGAGAATAGATTTATTTTCGGACTTTACAAAAATATCTATTTGCACAAAAGGTAGATTACGGTTGATGGACACTTTTAGATGGCAAATAGATAGACTAGCGTGGGCTTTCTTTTGTTCCCTTTTCCGGTTTTCCACTAGTGCTAATTTAAGTGCGATTTCTCAGGATGAATGTTTCATGGATGGGAGTTGAATGGCTGCACAGTCGTTTCTAGCCAGCAGTTGGTAAATTGGAAAAAAAAAGATTACTAGGTGTGAGAAGGAAATATCCTCCACATTTTCCTAAATAAAACAATAATGCAAAATGTACTCTTTTCTTGTTTACCTCTTTGACCAACAAAAGAAAATAACGACATTAATAATTTTTTGCCATCTGCTAGTCAATGGTCGCACGTTATATAAAAATAACAATAACAATTATACGATGTATATTGTTTTATTCGCAGAAAGAAAAAGTCAAAGCAAAGTCAGACAACCAGATGGATACCTGTATGGATAGTCGCCGGACCGGGACTAGTGGTTATTTAAATAAAAAAAGTACGTATGTACTGTTGCAGTACAGTGAGCACAATGAATAAAAAACAAAAACAAAAAAATATTTTTTATTTATTTAAAAATATTTACGTTACTTTAAATGGTGGCTAAACCTTTTCGTGGAATGTTAATAAAAACAAAGTTTACACTCTGTTAAAAAATATATTTTTTAAAGTTACTTGATCATGACACAACACATTCAACACATTCACAGAAGACATTCAAATCATAAAGTGTGTTTCTAGTCGGTGACTCCATTCTTTAAAAGACGAAGAAGAAGAAGAAGAAACCCAAAAGCTAAAAAAACTGCAATACATATAGCAAATAGTAGCAGCACGACTTCCTTTTCATGACAAACTTTTTGAATCCGCCAAACCAGACATTCACTTGAGTTACCGTGTTAGTATGTCAGAATGCAGAAAAACACTACTGGAAACGTAAACATGGAAATAAATTGTATACGTATGCTGCTGCGTCTGCAAGCTATACCATGTAACATGGGCAGTGCGAAGAAAGAAACTGCATTTTATATAGTTGGTGAGAAACGTAAGTAATAGGAAGGATATGACAGAATTTTGGCAAACCTGGAAGCAGGAAGATGGTCCTTTATAAAAATAAAATAAAAAAAACCAGGAGTGAAGGAGAAAGAGAAGCAGCATAGTAGCTTTGGAAAGATAATAGTAATGCGTTGCTTTCCCTAGGTATATTACTTGTCGTGCTGTTTGCTCCTCTGTTGTTCTACTCTGTGAAGCTCAAGCTTATTTTCATGGCTTGGTGACTGCTCTAGAATGTGGCATGTGGCAATGAGCCAACTTGGTTGAAATCTAAGAATATATATGTTACATTGCCATACTACGCACAAACAAACAAACAAAATGGAAAATACGGAGAAATCATATTAAAATGACAAGAGGGAGAGAATGAGCTAGACTAACAGTAGTGGTGATGACGGTGGTAGTAGTGGCGTTTCACGCGTGCAGGTATTTACAAAGGTGGAAATTCTTGCAAAAAATAATAAATAAAAATAGAGCATTAAATGAGAAAACGTCAAGCGGACAACAGTCAAACGTGGTTCTTAAAAACAGCTTCCATATTCTTGTTGAGTAACATACATGCATACATACTACTTAAGAACGTACTTATGTCAAAACGTGTGATGTGCATTGGTAATCTTATCTATAGCGTCTCTTTTTTCCTTTTCCTAGGATGTGTTCATTTTCTGTGTAATGTTTTCCTTATAATGTATTTCCATTTTTCTTTCTCTCATGTCTCTCTCTCTCTACTTTCTTGCTTGCTATTTTTTGACAGTCAGTCAGCTTTGCAATGACTTCCCCATTTTTCGTTGTTTATCCTAGGATATATTTTCAACTTTCCTTTTTGTAGTAATCTTTATTATGGTTGCAATTGTTAAGTGGATGGGCTGACGGTAGATACATTTGTAAATAGAACGGATGAGTGAATGAACGTACACTATAAGAGTCACGCACTGCATGGCTGAGCCTTTTCTTTGCTTGAGCTTGTTTTTGTTTCCGAATGTTGAAAAAACGGATTGTATTTATTTACTTATAATACAGCTACTTGCTCAATATGAATCTGTGGGAATTCACTAGGCTCGGCTGTCCGAGTTTTCAAAGAGCAAGGTCTTCTTCTTTATCTCTGTTTGTAAAAAAAAACTAAGAAACAAATAAAAACCTGGGAGAGTTTGTGCGGGAGGAAGAAAGAAGAAGGCAGTTGCGGTTTTTTTTCTCGACAGAATGGAGAGGTAGTAAATAGGCAACTAAGTACTTAATCTCTTCTCATGTTCTGGCTTTTGTATCCTGTACGCCCGGCTTCTTCTTCAGCTTCTTTCCTTCTTTTAGGATTCACCTGCCATAATTCCATATCTTGGGAAATAAATTATTATATTCTCTCCTTTTTTTGTATCCTTCCTTTCTTCTCTTAAGACTTCGACGGAGGGAAAAAGAAGGGCAGTAGTAGTAGTGGAAGGTAAAAAAGAAAGCAGTGGAAATTATTATGTAGGCAAGACATGTACATAGTATGATTTGTCTTAAATGGAGAGAAACCATTACTTTTACTCCTTCTGTTTCATCTGCTTGCTTTGCTCTTTTCTCTGTCAGTAGAAAAAAGGAGGAGGAATTATTTTTAGTGCTTTCTTTCTGCCGCTGACAAATTGAATTGCCAAAAGGGATGGTTTGGTTTTTTCGTACTACTCCAAAGTAACTTCTTGTCGTGCTCACGTACACGCTTTCCACTTGTCTTTTCCAACTGACATTTGAAAGACAGGCTGTGGATAAAAACAAAGAATCTCTGTAACATAAACACAAAAAAGTAGTCCTGGTGGTTGGTTTCTACCAAGGGGTTAAACAAAAATGAATGTTGTTTAAAATGACATTTAGGAACATGGAAAGGAGTATCAGGTGAATAAAGACAAAGCTAAACTGGGCCACTATGAAATGCTATGAGTAAGATGAATTTGTACAGTGGTGGAAATTGACACTGAAGGAGATTGAAAATAGCCACTGGCGTCCTTGTGTCGTAAAAACATTCATTTTTCATGAGTTTTTGATTGAACATTTGCTGGAATACAAAAAGTTACAAAAAATACGTGTCAAGTAATCTAAAAATTTAAATCTTTCACGATGAATTTTAATACTTTCGAAGAATAAGAAGGGGAATAAAGGGAAGTAATAAAAGAGTGGTAGTTTTGTTACTTGATAATGGAGGTTCACGAAGTACATGTTTCAATGTGTGATCGGATATTACGATAAAATTGCATATAGGTAGTCAGTCATAAACACATATTTCCAAGAAATACAGGAAATTTTTCAAATGCGACGGAAGCAAAAGGTGGAGCAGGAAACTGGAAACGCTTGTAATTTCCATTTTTATAGTACAGTCATGACTTACACCATACTGACCAACATCGACACCTCATGCCGCACATCTACAGGATTATAATCTGAACATATAATAATAACACACTTTCAGCATGAATGTTTTCTCATTATATGTGCCTTAGAAAAATACATATATATATAAAGGTCAGTCGAGATGAGATACTAAATATTATTATTAGTTTTATGGAATGAAGCATGGATCTTGAGTAAGAGGCGAAAGAGTACACGGCATGAAGTAGTGTGATAGCAGAATTGTATTTTCATTGTCGAGCGAGCATTGTCGATACTTTGTTCATGAAATGCAAGCGGAAGCCAGATTTCCAGATTAACTTTATTGCCGCTCACTTGTGTAATTACGTTGAATAGCGGAGCTTTGATGTTTTATTACCTTCCATTTTCGGTATGTGCACAATAATACTACGTATATACAATATAGAGAGCAGAAAAAAGAAGGAGAAGACGAAGTAGCATAAGCTTCCGAATTTCCAACACAGCGGATAAGTTATGCTTGAAATCAGAGTAACAGGAATCTGCCACCATCCAAACTACACTACTGTAAGTTTCTTGATGTGAAAATCATGAAACTTGTAATTGTAATATTTTATTGTCATTGTGTAAAATCTTACAATGTTCCCCATGTTTGCCTCTCTCCACACACTCTTTCTTGCTAAGCCATTCGGTTTTGCTTGCCACCGACTGTATAAATGCCTACACAAATATGCAACTATAAATAGTCCTTTTGCTCACTACTTCTTATTTTCCACAGTTATTTCACTCTCTTTCAGATCCGCCCCTACAACCCTGCGTTAGATACAACACAAAATTAACAGCAATAAAATCTTGTAATGGTACAGGATATATTGATGGATTTCCGATTACTTTCCCTTGGCTACTACTGATATTTCATCGCCTTTTCTTAAACTTTATGTTTTTTTGGTAGTTCAGTTGCCTACTGCTCTTCTTTGTGTAAGCAGAGAAAATCACATAAATTGGCTTAAAAAAGATGCTATACATGTACACTGCGCTGTTATATCTATTTTATATTATCAAAACAAGTAGCAACAATAACAGGGAAACTTTGAAGTTTGAGAAAGTCTAACAAACACAAACTTTTGTTGTTGTTGTTGCTGTGACAGCAAAATCACGGAACACAACTTGGCTGACGATTTGTGGTATGGATTTTGTAGAATGTTGTTATAATAATAGAAACATGCAGAATCAGTAATAAAAGGAGGTTGTTTCGGGAAGGTGATATGGAATCTCCAAAAGTGCAAATCCCGAATATTTTTATGCATCTATATAAAAGGAAATCTTTTTTACTTATTGTTAGCCTTTGCTTGTATATATTTTGTTTACAGTAGAAAAGGATAAGCAGAACATTGAACTTTCTTAAGTTTTCTCGACACTTCGCAATGGATCTTTGTCTCTGTACAAACGTAAATCTCCATTTTTATCGTACAACATCTCAGAATAGAACCAACACAAAAAGACAATTTGAAACTTACACAATTAGCATAATGTTCTTCATTTAAGAAAGATACATCTGATCATCTTGAGAAAAGAAGCACTTAGCTTACGGCCAAATAAGAAGGTAGAGAAATTGGCAATTTAGATAGCAATAGTACTGAAAATCCAAATTAGAAAACGTAATAAAATTGTTTTGTGGACTAGGACAGGTACTACTTGAGCTAGTGGCGGAAATCATAGAGTTCAAATTCAAAATGTTATTTTGGATTTGGATTTCTTTAAAAAAAAAGTATCTCAGATTCTCAAGTCCTCCAGTCTTATTTTGATGTCAAAAAATGGAAATTACATAAAGTAGCTGTAGAGCAAGATAAATGTGCACGGAAACAGGAGACACTATAATAATATGTAAAATAAGACGTAAAAATACTACTCAGGTAAGAAGTAAAAACAATGCTTTTGTTTTCTTCTATTCGGTTTCTCTTCACTTAAGCTAAAGGCGGGTGAGGGTGAAGCCAAAAAGAGCAAAAAACAAACAAGAAACGTGAGTAGTAGAGGTAGAGAAAGGAGGAGCACAAAAATACCTTTATTGTCACATTCCACCTACTGACATCGTGACATCAGAAAGAACACACAGATAAACATAAACATACAAAGATACAATACAGAAAGTAAGTTTATTGTCGGTTTTGTTTTGGTTTATTTTACTAGAAAACAAAAGGACTAAAGATTAAAAAAAAAGTTTAGTGGTGATAGAATAGTGGCTCTTTGTGTTCGCAGTCTTTATAAAGCACACTGTGATTTGCAAATTGCAATGTGCTGTGTTGTTGTAGTTCTCGTCTTGATATGCATGTTCACCTGGTGTCTTCTCAACTTCAATGACACAATATGTTAAACAATCTTCTCCAAGCTTGCATGTTTCTTAAGAAAATAAAAATATGTATAGGTACCTACGTTATGATTCTTTTTTGCTTTCTTGATATTTTTTTTCGCTAACGTTGCAAGTAAAATCCGGAGAAATGTATATTTTTTCCCATAGTATGTTGTGAACGGATGGACTAATATTGAATACTCAAGAATTTATAACAATGCGAACTGATCTTTAATTAATTCAGGATTTTATATCCCCGGACTTTGCACCCAATAGTACACATAACATTGTCGATATCCAGGATAATGGCACGTGCCTACAAGTGTTTTAGTATGTACGTACACGCATATTTGGACAAGGTCACATTATTAATGATATACGTAGAGATGGACGAGCATGACAAAAATTAATGATATTCGTTCATTTACTGTAAGAAAATCTAGTCAACCAACATCTTAATCACAGGGGCAACGGTAGACAGTCAACGAACCAAAGGTTCTATAAGGTGTTTCACTCGTACGTGTTCATGTAAAGTAACAAACAAGAACAACAAAACATGTGGAGAAAGGAACCAGAAACAGCAAAAAAAGTATTATTATTGCTATTGTTTTATCTGTTTCTGGTTGTCTTTCCATTTCCAGCGCATTGTTTTGTTTTTCGGTCTACCGTCAAGTTGATATCACGACAGTAAAAAGCAAATACATTCATACTCACGTAGTAACATTTTAACATGTCCCTTGCTGCCTTTAGAAAACTCGAGACATCACTCAACTCATGGTGGCTAATACATGGGACGAAAACAACAACACTACTTTAACAGCAAGCACATATATCTCGTCGACTACGACCTTCTCGTACTTCTCACGGAGGGATAGTTCTCGTAAAACTTGTTCTTGTTTTATTTGAATTCCCTGATTGTTTATGCATAAAAACCAATCCCAATTTTATATTTGTTTGAAAGAAAAAAAAAGTTTAAAAGAGGGACACAAAACTCTTGCAGATATTTCAACCTACACACATACATACATAGCTACAGATTTTCAACGACGGCTTCTTGTCCTGTTTTTATTTTGGTGCAATGTTGTTTTCTATGTAGTTGAGAATCGATGCTGTATGGTTTACAAACAAAGTCGATAGACAATGCTTTCAATTGCCAAACTTTTTAAAATAAAGATTTGTCTGCACTGAATTGATGTTTTCACTTTTACTCGTGCTCAGTTTTAGATTTGATCTGGTGCCAATATTTTCCCCCCATCTTTGTATGGTGTTGACACACAGACATATATACCTATGTATACAGGTATATGTTGACTATTTTCTTTCGTTTCACCGATTTTCATATGGACTTCCACGAAATCATGGCATCGCTTGATTGAGTCGTTGAGGATTAGATGATGATTATAAAAATAGCAAACAATAATCATATATTGAGTTCTCAAATGAGAATCATAATTTTTCATTTTCAACCAATCAATTCAACGTTTCTTTTCAATTGTAGCACACGATTTACTTCGAAGCTATATAGAAAAGAACTGTTAATTCTCCCGGAAAATGCTTCATAACCATATAATAGTTTTGTTTTTGCACTGTAGAATGTTTTTATGTTTAGGTAGAAGTAGAAGTATACCTCACGCATATCAATTCCAATTTTTACAAAATGCCGTCACACTTTCTTCATTATATGTTTACTCCGAAGTTTATTAATAGGTTCATAACATTCACGGTATAAAAAAAACTAGATATGAATTATCTGGGAAATACTTTCTTCTCAAATACATTTGCGTCGAAATTTGTTCCTTTTGGCTCATTTTAAGTAATGAATATGTTCTTATTGCGCACATACTACATAATACGCATGTTATGTTATATGTAATTTCCACCAATGAAAAATTGGAATTTGTTTCTAGAAGGATAAATAAAGAAACTTGTGGAAAGACAAAATGTACCCGTTAAAATTCAATCGAACTGTTTACATATAATTTCGTAGGTACTTTTACCTGTCTAGCTAAAGAGCTTGTGTAGGCACACACAATAATGTTTGTTCATTTCATTACTCAGCTATCACATCACGTAAGTAGATTTTTATCATCTTTTCTTCGTAATAACGACAAAGAAAAGGAAACAAGATGATAAGTGATGCCCTTTGTCCATGCCTATTGAATGCTACCTATTATTTCATTCCACTTGAACTTCTCTGGAAAATAACGGACTTTCAACTTTAGGGAAAACAAGACTGTCCTTTGTCTGCTTGTCTCTATCGTCTGCGTCCTAGAAATGATTGCATACAAGTGTACGAATACTTATATCATACCCGGGTGATAACGATCCAAAATAGTCGTAGGATGAAATTGTACATTTGATGTATACAAAGACGTGATTTATTGGCTGACTGACAAGCATTATACATATAATTATTATTACCTATTATCATTACATATCATTGTTCTGATGTTTGCAAAACACGCGTGGGAAGAATACATTTTGTTTAAGTTGTCCACGCGCATCCTGTTTTGATACACTTAATTTGTGTGTTATATCTCGGTTTATTTGTCTTCACTTGACAATAACAATAAAATGACAAAAGTGTGATGGTGGTGGTAATGATGATGATGGTTATGAGATGATATATGAAGGTCAAACTCCTTCTCCGTTGTGTCTCTTTATTGTACGTACTGCTCGTTCGTTCAGAGCGTATTAATCGTTATGAAAGCGCATTCTCCGACATTCTTAATACTTCAATTTGGGGAAAATTGCGAGAAAAATCAAGTAAAATACCAATCAAGTTGACTTTGTCCGACTTGATTCCTCTATTTATTTGCCCAAAGGTTTTCATGATCTTGACTACCTTTGTCATCATAATCTGTATTTACATCGTGTCTGCTTGTCTGTCGAAATATTGATGAGTATAATAAGTCGTGATTTATAGGGATTCTGATAAATAACAAAATATACGTATATGAATAGATATAATACGAGAGAGAAAATAAGTTCATAGAAAGCAATTCTATCTCATTTTCATCAGGACAGAATAAAACAGCAGCACGAGCAATATATGTCTGTCTTTCAGGTACATACATTATGTATGATACATATTATTATGTTGTATGTATACTTAAGAATAAGAGGAATCACCATAGTAGAAATATATAAGTGCAAAAAGACACATAGGTATAAGTTTATTATGGAATAAGAAAAAACGATACTAAAGATTGACGTCCAATCTTACTCTTTCTTTCTATTTTGTTTTTATTTTCTTCCAAAATTCGTCATCGACTAACTGTTTATTCAAGCAAAAATCATCCAATATCTCTCCCCCTGCCTCTCTCACCGATTTTTTTTAGTTTCATTTTTTCCAAAAAATAAAATAAAACTGACAAGCAGAAGGAAAATCACAGGAACATATATATCAACTAGACAAATAGGATGGAGACAAAGAAAGAAGGCTTACGTGTACAAATTTGAGGTACACATATGGCTACATTTATCTGTGTATACAGTGCATAATAGTATATACTTAAGCATATTGTTGTGCAAGAAGACACTTTGATCAAGAAGAATACAAAATGGGTAGAAATGTATATTAAGTGATCATAGCAAGGAGTCAGGCGAAAAATCGTCAGAAACATCATCAGCCAACATCAATCCAGCATAGTATTGCACAAGGAATTCTAAGAACGTCATAACCATTTTCATTCCTTTCTCTTTTCTACTTCTTCTTTTCTCTCTTCTCTCTCCTCGCTTCATCGTCATCTTAAACTTGTGATCTTTTATGTCTATTTCATACGTACCTACATATTATGCATGTGGATTCCCCTCACATTTATGATTGCTGCTGAACACAAATGATCATTCATGGAATGGTGGTGGTGGTGGTGGAGTGGATCAACTCCGTTGTCGTTTTTGTTATTATTATTATTATTATTATATGTGCATAGGTAATATAATGTACTTCAAACATGTTCCTCTTCTTTTTCTCTCCTTCTTAATACAATTATTCTATTCCTTTATCCTCGTCACCAATAATGTACCTTAACCTTCCCCTTCATCTCTTTTCGTCTTTTTTTAGCTACATAATAGATTTTTTGCTTCTTCTTGGTGTCTTAAAACTAGTACTACTTTTACAGCATGATTCTGTAAGTATTGGTGCACCATAAAACTCAATTAATTCCCGTTCCACGCTTTCCCACTCCTTGAGGCTCCGTAAGTCGTTGGGAAACTATTAATTTATCAGTATTCAAACTAACACATGGCATTATTATATCAACTTCTCTCCCTCTCTCTATTTGTTTTATATACCCAGCTTGTTGGAGTTTTTGGAGTCTTCGTATAGAGTGGTTGAACAGTACAAGAATATACGACACAAAACTACTCAAACTGAAAAGGAAGTCGACTACAGAACCGTTAACACAGTGTTTATACTGCTCCATATACATATATATGTATGCTATATTATAACATCAAGTTACTATATAGCGTCGTCATTGTCGTCCAAGTCACTTTGTACAAAGTTACGACAAAACTGTAGACCTGTACTTTTTCCGTTGCGAAGTTGTGTTGTGAAGAAGTGTAATAATAATAATGTGTGAGCAAACGAGAAAATTTTGCTGCATAGTAGAAGAACCAAGTGAGACACACGTGCTTCTATGAACTAGACGAGAGAAAAAATTGGGCAAGTGCTAGAAAATGTCTTTGACGAGGGCAGGGGCAAGTTATACCACTATTTAAAACACAAGAGTGGAAGACGCTGTCATATACAAATATTTTGGTTGCGTTTGCACATCCTTGGTATCGCTTTTAAATAGGTGGCTACATTGCATATCAATACTCTATTGTATATTGTGTATATGTAAATGCTATAATACCCATGAGAGATAGTATAACCGTAACCACTTTATTATATAGGTTGCGTATGTGTGTGTGAATTTTTGCTGACTAGATCAGACTGTGTGATGTTTCCGATGGTTCTCTTTTTTTACTGACTAAAATACAAAAAAAAACTAAGTTGAATGCTCGAAGAATAGAAAAAACCAGAAGAGAACAGAGTGGGTTAAATGTTTCCAGTTCTCGCTACACTTTTGCTACTAATGCGCTTAATATTTACTTAACCTAATCTCATCATAATGAATGAACAACTGTCAACTATCCACTTCCCGACACGAGATGCTTCCAAAAAAAAGAAGAAAAACTTTACTACTACATGCATGTCGGGAGAAAATGAGCTGCTAAATTTCCCTCTTTCTCTCTCTCTCTCTCGCTTTCTCTTTCACACTCTTTAGATTTTCTACTCAACTAATTACTTTTTTTCGTCTTCTGCTACTGCAGTAACTAAGGAAGGATGGATGGATTTTTAAAAGATGTGCCCTAGCAGCGCATAATACAGGTAGTTATAATATTATTGTACTAGTCAATCCCATTCTCATTTTTTGGTAAATAAATACACTTCCAAAGTGTTATTTTTTCTGCTGTCTCTAGCTGTCTCTCTATCCACTTTTGAGTTTAACATGAATAAAATATTATTCTAAAACTATGCTTCATTTTGACTTTTTGAAGTAGTGTCAAACGAGAACAGCAGCAGTGATAATGAAGAGAAACTACATTCAGGAAAAAACGAGACATTACTCAATTTAATGGAATGTGTCATTCCCCCTGTCACATTTCTGCTGAGAAAATACATAGGAGTAACAAAACTTTTATTAGTGAAACTGAAAGTGTGAATAAGTTCACGATTACGAGGAGGGAAAAGACTAAGCACCGGATTTGCAAACTGATAAATAAATTATCTGATTGGAACCTGCACAACGCGGGATGGGTTTTATGAAATCTGGAAATTTCTGGAATGTTGGCTTGTCATTAGCGAGATATTATTAAACTTTTACACAATTTTGATATACTTATATATTTTTTCATGCTGCTCGCAACTAAAATCGCTGCAGTATATATGAATTATTTCATTATCAGTATTTTAAAGGTGATTGCAACATATTTTTCAAACTTTGGTAATAAATCTGGGGGAAAAGTGTGAAGTTTTTGACTTGACAAAGCCTTCTTCCCGCAGTCATCAAATTCATACGAGAGAATGTTTCTAGACGTGCTGCTGTTTGAAAATAGGATTACAAATAATTTATGATCGGAACATTTAATTTACTTACCAGCATCATGCAGTCGGGTACTTCAAAAGGGAATTGTTTCATAAAAATGATACAGGTCATAAATTTTCCACATAAAACATTCATTCAATTTTGAATTACGTAACGTTATAACTGTCGACGCTGCAAATAATTTTGTTAAAATTATGAATATTCTAAATACCTAATCCCTAGAGAATATAAATATAGTACACTGTTACTGCTGTACATTTTGTATTCGTAATGACGGAATAATCTCTACACTATGGCGCCAGGCAGGTAAGTAAGTCGTCTACCACAACAAAATTGAACTTAGCAGCTTTTGAGTATAATTATTATTAATTTTCAGAGTTGATTCAAGAAAAATGTTCAAAAGAAGGGAAGCAGGAAACCTCGTATAATAAATTAATTTGTACACAAGAAAGTTCACCCAAGAAGTTAGTGAATTCTGACTATAACGACAAGGATAGAATGAGAATGCCTTTATATAGTACAGGAATACTCAGGCATAGCTGCTATTGAAGATTTTTGCCAAAATTAAAGAATAAAAAACATCTTTTGATTTTACCCTCCCCGCCTTGTGACATTGTCATACTTACTAATTAATTGTTTTGACAAAAGATTAATAAGAGACGATATGGATGAAGGGAAAAAAGGAGAAAAGGACAAGGAGAAGATGACATGTAAATATGTCATTCATTTACTAGCCTATACCACCACACACACACACACACACACACACATCAACTGCCATGGCAAGTCAAAATCTAATTAACATATGGAAGTTGTCTTCCTGTGCCAGGAAGGAAGCCGACAAAAAAACAAGTTGAAAAGTAAGGGGAAAAGTTTTTCCAAGAAATTTCGACGTAAAGTTCAGAAAAAGTTATGTTAGGTTGTACGCTGGAAAATATAAAACCTCTGCTTTTAAAGATTTGGAACGCTATGAGTTAACCAGAAACTCACATAAATTTTTCAACATTTTCATGGTTACGAAAATTCGTGCCTGCCTTGCAATAAAGATAAAGTATTTTTTCCCTTTCCACTAAATCTTCCAGTTCCAAAGTTAAATAAAAAAGGTGATTTGTAATGTGTAGTTGCAGGAAGTGGAAGGGAAAATGCAAGGGAATATTTTTTATGGAAGGACATTTTGCAAAAATATTGAAAAATGAAAGAACATATTTTGCTATTGTCATTGTATGAATGTACTTATGAAATATATATGTAATATTTACAATTATGTAAGTTACAGACATTTAAAAATAATGATGTTGACTGACATGGCGGTTGTGAAGCATTATAATAAAAAACTTCCATTGCCACACGGTGGAAACTATCAGTTTGAGATGTTTCAAGAATATTGCATAAAACCGAACCGAAGGGGACAAAAGATACACAGTAGAAAAAATTCCGACTAAATTTGTTTAAGACAGCTTAAAGTGGATATGAATATCAGAACATGTCTGCTTCTTTAATGTACATTTTGCAGTAATTTGTGTGGAAATGGTTATTGCGACACATATAACTCGCATTCACGGGGTAGTTAATGGTGCTAAATGTTCCCTGTTTGTGAAGCATAATGAGCACTATTTTAGAGAGATCCTTTAAAAAAAATCAAAATGGAAAAAGATAGTATGTCATGTTGTGAAACGTTGCCTTTAAAATGTGTGTAATAATATCTAAAAGTGCACCCTTTTCCTGTAAAATCATTAAACAGTATTTTATTTCACATCACACGTTCTGATACTCTAACCAATTCAACCATTGTAAGTGTTGTTTAAAATAATTGAAGCTTGCAGGAAGTATTACGATGTATTTACAAGACAAAGTATATTACTTAATACTTTAAAATGGAGACGTCCTTGAAAATTGAAAGAGGGGTAAAAACGTAAAATCTGATAGTGTTTGCGCAATCATTCGTCCGTAGGCGTTCTAACAGAAGGAAGGCCACTTATAAGCTTTTTAGAAAAAAAGGCGACTAGAGTACATAGATGAAAGAGGAAAGTATTTTAGAGTAAAAGGAGATTTTGTCACCACCACCAAACACTCACACGCACACACACACACACACCAGTGCAAAATTCAGCTTGTCACACATGAATTTGACGAAGAAGCTGCTGATTATCCTTCATGATTTCCTACTCTTTTACCAAGAGCTCTCCGTTGCACACTTACATTAGTCACTGCTCTTGTGATTCCCAGAAGCGTAGTTAGTAAGCATGACATGATGACACTGTCACGCTTGTACAAGTACGCCATGTACGCTATCATATGGGATATGTTTTCTGCTGTAATAATATGTGAGTTAAAGGAAAAGATTCACAGGATAAAAGTATACGGGAAATTTAAGATAAAAAGAAGCAGAAATGACCAAGCATGATGCGCGATACAATGCGAATATGAAACTCTTCCAGTGAAGTGTTATCAGCATCACATCAGCATGAATCGGAAGATATGCCCTTTAAAATAGTTTGAAATGGATCATATATGAAGGACGAAACAGTGGTGGATCTGATGGTGATGAATATCATGGGCTATGGACAGACAGACATAGTATGTAACAAGAATATTTTTGCATCTTTTATCCTCTTATCATTTGTATCAGGATAAAGAAGATGGTCCATTATATTTCAGCGTATGCTTTCTAAATGCTATTATTAAGCACATATTATATCGTATATGCATTGCAATGTCGATAGAGTGAAAGCTTCAAGCTTCCAATTTGCTATAATTTTTGTAATCCCGATCATCCTCCGTCGGTATTACCAGCGGCCCCATTATTTTATCACACAAAAAGAGTTTCCGGAATTGGAAAAATGGAGTTGTATATTTATAGACATCTGGGTACCAAATTGAATGGGTGATGTGAAGTAGTCCCAAGAAACTTGGTCGGTCAATGTGACATTCTCAAACAAAATGGTAAATGGATATGATATAAGGCTATTGTACATATTCATAATGGCAAAAAAAAAAATGGAGATGATGGTGCGCAAGAATGATTATTTCATTCCTCTAAAGTGTCGTTCAAGTAATTCGAAATGTGTAGTGTAATAGGCAGATCGGCATAACAGTGAATCTGTGTAGTATTATCACATCATCACCGACCGACCTTTACGATTACTTCAATCCAACAGAGGTAGGCCATACAACTAATACTTCAGGAAGTAGACACGAAACAGATAGCAAGAAGGGGAAAGTAAAAGCACGTGAAGAACTTTTTTTTACACTGACAACTGAACCGAACGGACTGGTGAGAGACTGAGACTGACACCATTGAGAGAGCAAAGCTTCATGTATAATATTTATATTCATAAAGGCAGAATTTTGCTACAGCCATCGTAAAAGTGTAATTTTATGGTTTTCTCTCCCACAACATCATACTTTCGCCTATATGTTTTATGGCTATGATGATACTTATTGTAATGTCATTTATATACCATATTAAAGGCCATACTATAGTTTGTTATTTATTTTTGTGGAGACTTTGTCATGTCGTACGTGCAACCACTCTTGCTATAACTTGGTAACCGGTGAACCGATTTTGTTCAAACTTTTCGAGGAACAGTGGAAGAGACCTTGAAACATTACATGATTATCGGGTGATGTGCGCTATCCAATCAACACAAGGGACGGTTAACAGCAATTATAACGTAGAGTCAAATGACACGTGTATTTGCAACATGAATATGAAGTCGTTTACAAACATTACGTATATATATGCCTCTCGAGGTATTTTTAAGCTGCACTAAGAAACATTGGGAAACCGTGCGAAAGTTTGCTCTCATGAACCAAATCGCAGCTAAAGGATCATTCTCCCGATGTTTTTCAGCCTCCCACGGTCGGACTACATTCTTTCGCACTGCAGTGGCAATCTTAACCGACTAGGTAAGAAGTGGATGCTAGCTGGATCTAGTGACAATCTAGGCGTCTCTTATAAGCAAAGATCAGCTAACCAATATAGTATAGACATGACCCAGGGGTAGTTTGCTCTTTCAAAAGCTGTTTCGGTGTTCCCACAACCGTTTTAATTTCTTTCTCCAAATTCCACAAGCTTGCTACCCTGTGGGGCGAGGGATTTTGGTTTTTGGTTGTTTATTGCCTTTCCTAAACGACAATTTCTGGAATGTGAATTCATCTCCGCAACCTTACAATCAGATCTAGGTTTTCCCTTCCCACGACGAAGGAGAACTGAGATGAGCTCTATTCCATGGTATTTTTCCAGTGCTGATAATACGCTACTTTTTGATGCAACATTGGTAGAAAATGTGTACAAATCACACTAAGCAAATGAAGTGTTAAAACTGTTTCGGGCAAAAATAAAGGCGAATGTTACCAAAGTTCAATCTTAACGAATATGAGGAATTACGAATCATGTATGCAAAAGAATTTAATGCAGTTGTATTTATGATCAAGCAAGTATCATTTAGCCTTTAGCAAGGTGGCAAACTGAATTTGCTAACATCCTTGCATACTGATTTTTTTCCCTTCATAACTGTTTGGTCTTATTTATCAATGATGAGAAATTTAAATACCGCAAGTAGATACTAGAAAAATTCACTCTTTTAATTTGAGCAGAATTGAATCTTTAAGCACATGTGAGGATACACTTTTCTCATTCACATACAATAAAGATCTCTACTGTCCTTTAGTCTAGTAATGCCTGAAAAACCAATCCACACGCAATGTTATGATATGACGATTCCTGTGACAAATCACGGCTGCTTCACTGTTTTCAAATTCACATCACATTGAACTACCATCCTATTTACTCATTGTTGTTTAAATGTACATCAAGATTTTATTTCTTTCATTTCCTACTGTTCCCTTTGGAAAAAGATACTTTGGTTTCTATGTTGCATAATTACTCTGTAAAGCTGGTAATTTTCCGGTTTTTCCATAATCCTTCCATAGTAAAAATCCAGTTGGTAGACTTTCGCGCCTTAGCAATAATAATCTAGTCGTTTTTTAAAACATGATAAAGTCACTGCACGAATTATTTTATTAATTCCTACGGTTGCATTTCACCACATTTAACTGTGGAGTTAAAACAACCGATACAGAGTAAGTGTGAAGATGAGTAAAGTGGATAAAATTCTTGAATTCTTTTGACAAATAGATCTTTATAGACTGGAAGTTGCCCATTTCCGCATCTATTTGAACTTTTAACGATATGACCATAATTACCATAAGTCTTGATATAATGTTCATGTGATGTATTTACACATTAGCCCTACCGGAATATGAACTTTTGAAACTATTTTTCTCTTTTGTTCCTTACGCTTCTTGAAAAAGCCTATGAAATAAACATTGTATTCATGTCTTTTTGTTACGATTCCGTTAACGTCCGCCGTACTGATGACGTGCACGCACATTCGTATGTGGTACTATATAGTTTGCTTTGCACGATTACAAAGTTGAAAAAACCGGATGTTTTAACATCAAAGATTGTTATACAACAGTACAAAGCCTTCATACATATTATAAAGTTGTAAGCAAGAAAAAAAAGAAACAGCACTCAGGGGCTGATTTGTCGGGGGGAAATGGTATCTAGAACTTTATTCCATTTGCCGTATTCCATGGATTAGGCACAGAAATATCAGTGATCCCCACAGTATGATTTACCACCAATCTCATAAATCACCCCTTCCCCTTTCATCCTTGTTTATACGGAGACCTCCTCCCTTCGCTCTTTTATTTGCATATGTACATTTCTGCTACAAGTTTCCTGCACACAACTTCCTTCGCAATAATTTTAAATCCGTTGATGCGTCCGTAAAACCATAACATGCGAATAGTTATATTCTCAATGGTAAATAAGTTATATGTTTCTTTCAGGGTCAATAATCTTTTTTATGATACGCACTCCATGCGGGAGCACGAACATATTTAGGCTCTCCAGTTCACTGCCTAATCATATCAATAAATATTTCATGGTAATCATCCTTTTTCTGTAGAGTTTATGCTATTCTGACAGCCAAATGAAAAACTAAACTGACGAGGAGTAACGGTTTGTTATTTATTACTTTTCCATCTTTCTTAGTTGCTACATATCATATCACTGATGATTCGAAACAATTCGCATATTGGGCTGCATGAGGAGTTCGGCAATTTCAAAAAAAATTATGTGAGATGACAATTGGTGCACTGGATATGACAAGTGAGTTAAAAAATGCTGTATTAATAAAAATGTGCAATGTCAAAAAATATTACTCTTATTATTGGGCAGCAGAAAAGTACAGGCTTTATTATCGTTTACCTTCCATGTTCAGAATAACTTTTCTTTCATCTGCATAATCATTCATCATATTTTCATTCACTCGTACCTTTTAATACGGGAAGGAATACTTTATGTAAAATTGTAAAAAAAACATATCAATGTAGGTAGATACCACATTTTGTGATGATGATAATGATGATGTGGTTTGCTCCAGTGTAATTTTCTGTTGTTGATAATGTGCATGGTACTTTGGACAGCGTATGCCTACTTGCTACAATTTGTTATAATATCATGTTCCATATAGTTTTCAATGCTCTCTCATTTACAAATAGAATGTGTGTAATTATTTTTCCAATGCGTAAAGTTGTAGAGCTTTTGCAGGAAATTTTCCGAAACATTTTAGCAAAAACTGTACAACACACCAAAGGTTACCACTTATCACAACAATAAAGTTTTACCATTGCTCTCTTAGTTTTTTTGTGACTCTATTTTTTACGATGATCATGCATCTAATCGGATTTAGGTTTCGATAGGTTTTCACGTTTAAAAGGGCTAAAAACAGTTAAGGGAGCAGTAGTAAAATATTTTGGAAGAAGTTAATCAATACTATGCAATGTTTTACG
>JAHZNC010002673.1:0-11274 GCA_027744095.1 Zhuqinia jingwanae | reverse complement strand
ATGAGATGGTCATGTTAATGATGAGATACAAGTATGTATAAAAATCTAATCTTCATAATCATGATGCACTTTTTTTGCAATTTACACAACGCGAAATGCACTTTCATCATGATCATTTTTTTTGTATCTTCTTCATGTCTGATGATTCGTTACGCTACTACTATCACTAGACAAGCAGACTCAAAGTCACACAGCCACACTCCGTTTTTTATAGCATGCATCGTCACTTTTTGCCACAAGTCATGGTACTCTGTTCTCTATCTCTACCAACTGATAAGCTTTTCTTTTATGCACTTTATGAGTAAAATCTTGCATTGCAAATACACATTCCATATACATGTAGGTACATGTCATGTTCATCTATCATTTTAAACCTGTACACTAAACTATACTGTTACAATTGCACAGTTTAACTTTCATTTTATTCCAACTTTCTTCTTATCCATACTTTATTTTTATTCCCTGTGTCACCCTCATCGTTGCATCGCTAATTTTTTAGTGCATTGCACAAGTACACATGCACCGATCTATTTGTCAGTGTATATCTAGGCTGACAAATTAATACCAAAAATACCTGAGGCATTACTCATAAAATGCATTCCTGCCAAGCGGCTTTTCTATTTCGTAACTCTACTCACTATGATGTATGAGGGAAACCCGATGATGATTATAAATTTTTATATTACAAAATATAATTACGATTTTTTTATTACCTCTTCCCGTCTTTTAGCCCATCGTCCACACGGACTCTCCTCTACAATTTCACTTTCATCTTCGTCAGTAATCATCATCATTACTATTTATACACAGTCTGTTATCATTATCATTACTTGATCGACTTCCCGTCATTTTGCCAACAATATCATAAAATTTAAAGGTTATACACGTACGGATAACCCTTTTAAAAAAACTCTGGATAATCTCAAGTTATTTATTTCACGATATATAGATATATGCGATGAGAGCGTTTTCTTATCTCTCAACACGTCAAGTCATAAACAAAGTGGCAGGAAACATTTGAGCTGTACAAAACCTGAGCCAGCAAGTTTTAAATAACACCCAGTGTATGTCAGCAATAATTAATTACAGTTTACAGGCAATAATCACAAAAAAAACTTTTTATAAACGCAGCTCCAGTTACACAACCGCAAAACACAGTAATAAAAAGTACTATGCTCCCTCTCTCTGTTTCTGGAGAATAGGGTAAACAAGTCGAGCTATCANTCTCTCTGTTTCTGGAGAATAGGGTAAACAAGTCGAGCTATCATATAAAGTCAATGGAATGTTTAACGAGTACCACTTTCAAGAAGCACTTTGAAAAAACGTTTTTTATTGCGATAGCGGAACAAAATATCTGTTTGTATTTTTTTTGTGTATCCGTCTTGAATGACAGTTGCGAACAAATTCCAGATGATCGTTACAAAGTCAAACAAACAGTCTACACGCAAAAAAATAAAACTTTACAAATGACTCGAACTCGAGTGCACACGCAAATTTGTGCTGCGTGGGGTTTTTGAAAATATGATTGGCACTTCCAAAGTTTCCAATTCGTATTTTAAATTTTTGTCTCAACTTTCTCACTTTGTGCTGTACTTTTCAGTTCGATCCAGCAAACTTGAGCAGCAGTTTATAGCTTACTACAACCTTTATATTGTTATATAGCTTGGAAGGAGAGAATAGCGTTTCGTTTCAAACACGAAGCGGTGCGGTGTTTCCTCACGGAAGTTCCACGGAAGAATGACTGCATGGGTTTATCTTCACCCCGGGAACATTACCAGCAAAACCAGTCTCTCTCTTTTTCTGAATCGAATAACCTTATCCTTGTCTTTTTCTGCTGCGATACGCTACGTTTACAATTTACGCTGCTGCTGATATGCCGCTGCTGCTCATTTCTTGAGCTGGTCTTGGTGCTATAGTACTGCTGTTTTTCTTGCAGCTGCGTCTGGCCTGTTTGCGCTTTGTGAGAATCGCTGATGATGATGCGGTATTAATTCGACGGTACGATACAAAACTGCACACAGGACAAGCTTTCAGAGAAACAATGGAAGTGGTTAGTTTTTTGTGATATGTTCAATGTTGAATGTTGGTTGTGTGCTGGTGTTTCCTTTTCCTGTGCTGCTTCTTCTTATGCCGTTTTTCCTTTCTTTTTCAGCTTGTTGCTTATGTATTACGTGTACTCAGCAAGCAAAAACTCAAACCCATTCATTTGGCGTTATCACCAGCAGCTTGCTTTTGGTTTTAGAACGAAAATTGCAAGCTAGAAAAATGTTGAGACTTGAGCTTGAGATATACCACTGAGATGGAAAGGCAGGCTTTCAATATTTCTGTTAGATTCCTTTCCTGGAAGTCAAACTTTTAGTATAAGTGCACTGTTGACTGTACTGGCTTACGTATACATATGTTTGGCCGGTTTATGATAAAACCAAAACAAGCAGGCTTTACATTCACGGTAAACAAAATAGTAAGTCTTTTCTCCAAAAACGATTTTCCTTTTACTTTTGGATCGAGGTTTGGGATATAATGAACCCACTAATAGTGCACTAATAAAACGTATAGATTAGTTTTATATTGAACAAAGTTATTCTGTTTGACGCTTTTAAGCTTTCCAATTGATTAAGTTTCAATGTTGCATGTTAATTTGCAGATAAACAAGATTTTGAACTGAGATTGAAAATTACACTTTGGACTGGAGCACGATCCATGCATACATATATGCGAAATATGTGCTCTTCAAGTTCTTTTTGCAATCCAATAATAGCTATTTAATTAATCCTATGACGCAACATGTATTTCCACAACAGAATATTTAGGAGGATGGTCAAATCAAACCACATGGATCAGGCACAGTGCTGTTGCTGCCAAACAAGCATTCAAATTTTATAGAGCTCAGATTATACGTGTTTAATCGGATAGTTTTACAGCCACATCCACATTTTTTTTACATAGCCAGACAAACCATGCTCGTAGACAAGTCCTTCGTTTGCAAAGCGAAGAGAATTCTACTATTTATGCAGGAATGTCTCTATGTATATATTTTTTCACAGATTCACAAAATGACACAGACCAGATTCCGCAACGTGACTACTAGGATTCTCACATAAAAGTAGAAAAGCCTGGTACATTGCACATTCATCTGTAGAAAATATGAGTTGATGGGCTTATCACGCTCATGAAAATCGTTTGTACATGCATATATCCAAACTGCAAACTGTCTTGAAAATTGGAAGGATAACGCGACCGTGTCCACAGTCAACACAGTAATTGCATTCCAGGTGACGACACAACTTTGTATCAGAGAATCAAGTTTAGTACACCCCCACTATTACTACACAGCTTTACTGGGAATATAATAGGTATGTGATATAAGCACAAGGTACATAAGTACAGTCACGACATGAATTTTAACACGGCTTGGTTTGATGACGATTTCACATGTATTATTTTTGTCAACGCAGCAAACCTGACTAGCTTTTCCAGAAAAAAAGTAATAATCTTCAAACAACAGGTTATATGGCTTAAAAGTTGATTCTTTTGGTTGGATATAAAAGCTATTCGTGTGTAATGGACTCCTGCTGACTTGTCTTTGCTGTCTGGACAGCCAAACAAGACTGATGGTCAAGATGAGTTGTTCTTGTAAATGAAATGATTTTCTATTTGCTGGAGAGCAAAAAAAAACAATTTTCCTGTTAGCATATCATATATTATATATATATCATCTTTGGTATATGACATGTCATATTACTATTACGCATATTTCAGTTCCTTATTTACCCCAAAAATGAATAATAATCACATATTCATAATCTTTCCTTCCTTGTTCTTAAGAAGGGAATTAATAATGTCTTTTCTATACTGTTCTGCTGATGAGTTCATTCATAATAGACATATACCTAGAATATGTGGTGTTGCACATTATATATTCTTCATACAAACATACACATCAAAAGAAGCCCCGACCCACAACAACTGACAACCACAACCAACACTACAAAAATATTTGGCGTAAATACAAAATATTAATGCTCGTGGGTTGTTAAGAGTGTGTGCATTATCAGCATAAAGTTGTTATTTTTTCCCTTACGTACGATGGACTTGTACGAAGGAATAAAAAATGGTTAAACTGGTTATTATTATTAATAATGCTTAATGTTTTTGTACTCTGAGGATGATGCAAATGCAGCAGCAAAAAAACACAAAGCGCAAACCAGAATAATGCGACGATGATGGAAGTCTTTTTTTTCTCTTCTAAACTTATGCCTCGCCTTATTCTTCTGCTGAACTGAACGTTCTCAAGTTGGAAACACGACCAGTATTAGCAGAGAATGAGAAGGGATGCAAGCACACATGAAAGATGTGGATAAATATGAGCATATAACATGATGAATGACTATTTGACGATGTAAAACTAATAACTCTAAACTTGCATGCAACTTTTGCGGCTGAACAGTTAGATAAAAATTGTACCTGAACCATACTATTTTTTCGTTTACATGCTCATATCGTCATCATCAACATCAGTACATAGTACATAAACTCATAAAAACTATATACAGTTACTGTTTATAATGCTAAAATCAATAAAAACCGTTGCTGTACGGAAGTAGCGCGCCAAGTTTATAGTTGCCTTCCAGAAGTTATCCATTGCATTGCAAGCGTATTGTCGATCTCTTCTTAGGAGTTATTGGAAGGTCTTCAACATCCCAAAAAGCTACTTTGTTCATTATTATCAATTTTGTTCCATTCTCATACATATTCATTGTACATGCCCCATATCCATATTGGACAAATTAACCAACAAACTAAAGTTTAGTTGAGCTAAACTGAAATGAAGAAGGCAGGTGAAATCCTTTTCTTACATGTTTCTCAGCAATGCAATGCGTGGGGACAGACCTGCTGGTGGACGAACGGACTGACATGAAGAACAAGGCTAACGTTTCTTCACTCTACGCGGAATGCAACAGAGTGTAAATGGAAGATGACTTGCTGTGCTTGCTTACTACCAATATAAATTCTGCTTCTAGAAAAACTCAAGAGACCAAAGCAGGGCCATTAGTTTGTGACAATACCTAATACCACAATATGAAGCTACAGAATTTGTCGCATTTTCATTACATACTACCTACAAAGACATGAAATGAATGTGCATAAATAAATACATCTCATAACATCTCTTGAAACCTTATGGACTGATATGGGCTATGGAAGTCTAATAACGTAAGATGACGAATGGAAATATAACACAATTCAAACCAATAAATGGGTTGTATCAAGTTGTATGAGAGATTTGTAGTGGATGTGAGCACTTCAAATTATACTAGAATAGTCTTAGTGGACCTAGTCGCATGCCCCAACTGACTCATGGAAATTTAAGACAATGAATTGACAATCCTGAACTAATAACTGGAGATACACAGGGAAGGACTGTAACCTTATACTATATGTGCTCATTATAGTATACTTAAACAGGTTGAATTTATGTGCAATATACAATATAGGTAAACGTATAAATATACAGAAATACACACACAATATGTCATATATAGAATACCGTGTGGCATAAAAAGACTAATACCAACTTATTGCGCATCGACCTGTTACAATAAAGATGAAAAGAACACATTCACCATTCCGAATCATATGCATTCAACGACTTGCTCGTTGACAACGAGTAAGATGAGATGACTTCAATGGAACAAGTATATAGAAGAAAAAATGATCATGTGTTTTATATAACACCCATAGAGCTATACAATCATCGCCAAAATTACGGACTACAAGTCACAGTAGCAGTAGGATTCAGGATAGGATATTTATGCCAAGTATTTTAGCAGGAACACAGGATTCAGTTGTTTAGTCAGTCAGTCACAACATAGCCCAGTGTTTCATGTTTGGGCTGAGCATTGAATTGAACAACATAATACACGTAAAAACTTGGGTATGGGTACACACAAGTAGTAGTACATCTTACATGTAATATACGTATACGTTATGAAAATGGAATCTGTGGACGTCATGTCATATAGTCACATGGCATTGTAGTACTAGCATATTATTACGTGCATACGACTACCATTCCTATTCCTGGTTATTATTGCCGTTTACTACTTACCACTTCTTGAACCACACAACCACACAATGCTTTACAGTGTGCAGAGTGTTGTAGGATTACATATTTGGTAGGGATATAGCATAGTCAATAGTCGAGACAAATTTCATTTTAGATTCTTGTTTGTAGATGAAAGTGTGTGCTTGTGTGTGAAATTTGAACCATGAACAAAGCCATATAGAATAGCAACATAGGTATAGGTACCTACAAACATATACAGCGATACTATGGTTTTATATCAAGTATCGTATCTGTAGCATTTTTGAAAGAAAAAAATTATATAAAACCATGAGTATCCTTGGTTTATGCCTATACCACGTAAGAGGTTATATACTACGTTGCAGATCTCCGTGCTTTTTCTGCATTGCATGGGATATATGGTCAAATTTATGTTCGTAATCAAGCTATCATTCATTAAGATGATAACAACATTAAGAACATTAGTAAATACGTTAATGATTGTGCGGTTTGAAACGTAGTATAGCAAAAATTTGCATTAATTTTAACGAATAATACTTGTCTTGCCGTCGTCTTTCACTTTTAGATATTAAAGATAGATAAGAAAAAGTTAAAGTAAAATTTATGTAGTGCAATGTAATTTAACATTATTGAAAGTAGCCTAAAGCGAAAATTCTAATCAAAATCCTTAAATTCATCATGGTTTGCAAATTTGCATGATTTTAATTCTAAGCTCGCTTAAGTAATATTGTATGTGAGCCTATGGCAAACATAAAAGGCGGATGGGCTACACTTTTGCTAAGGTAAACGCTATGAAACTGAAATGACGGTTTAAGTGGACAGGTTTTCCTTTCGTATATTTTTTTGTAATTAGATTGATGTTTGTTGATTTGGTACTCTATGATTACCTAATTGTCAATTTTGTAAATATAATTCGTATTCGTATGCATGCCTTCTAATTGCAATGTTCTGAATTGAAATGTTAAGATTCTTGTCACTGTCAACAAATCAACCACTCCTCAAGCCGGTATGTAGCAGAAGAACCAGAACAAGAATGCATGTAACTTGTAACAGCAAACGAAAACAGCATACATACAATAATTGTTATTGTTACCGCATGCCAATTAATTGTTTTAACACCTTTTCGTACTTTAACTTTCCACAACTTTCCATACGGCATACTTGCAGTTAGAACTGAAACAACTTTTTTTTTATCATTTTGGTTAAAAAGGTAAAAATGCTTAACGAAAGTTCCACTACGACTTCACTAATTAAGTTGTATATATCTTTCTCTTTTTCCCCTCCTCCTTCTCGTGTGTTATCATTTTCATTGTCAAACTTTGACCTAAACATACAGTCATAGGCGCCAGTCAGACGATGGGCAATCAATCGTTTATCTTGGTCATTTTAATTTAATTTGCATATATGTACGTAACCAAGAGTAGCAACAACAAATCAAGAAGTTTATCCAAAGTAGTTCTGATATAAAACAGTTACGCACTTTTTAATGATGCATTAGTGCAGTGCATTTCATTTAATTTTCATGTCCATGTCATTACACTTTCTATTATTGTTCATTATCATACCTTGAACACATGTGCCCTACGTACTACGTACGTGTATTACATGAAAAGGGAAGGTCAAATGCAAACGAAATATTTATCAAGGCAAAAGGCAACAAAAGTGCCATAAATAAGTTTTCAATATAGGTATGCAAAATGCAATATTTTGTTTTAGGCTTTCATTGAATGTACATTTTCCTTTGGCTTGGTTGATACAAAAAAAATTTCATTATTCATCCTCATCATAAGACACGCACTTTTATAGGCGCGTAGACAACGATTGTGTGGTCATCATAATAGGATTGATTTCGTTTTTCAACTTCAAATTCTAAACCGCTTATAACAGCCTGTGGAATAGTTATTTATTGCATCAACTTTATGATGGCGGCGATGTAGTGCCTACTTTATTCCATTCATTTTGGTTTGAATGAGACGCACAGATAGAAGCTATACACACACACACGTTTTAGTTTAGGGGCAAAAAATTACGCATAATTTCAATTTTAAACGCTGCTGCTCTTACATATACACACATCTATCTATCCGACTCTCAGCAGTTTGTACTAACCAACTTCGTTGACCGTAACCATGCGTAAAAGCGTAACAAACTTCCACCACAACTTGCCAACTACTACAATATGTATTCATTAAATTACTGCGTAGTTGATCGGTAACGTGCAACTGTGCAATGTACAATCTTTCACCAAGCAGACATTTTATGCAAAATGCTTTATATACCTAATGTCAACATCAATATCTTTCTTAAGAAGAAGTAAAAGCCATACAAATGTTATTATTTTTGTATATTGCTATCTATTATGCAGTATAATATATAACACAAGGCTAAAAACGTTATTGTCTGCGAGTGCATCACTGACGCCATAAAAATGTAGGGCAATTTAAGTGGATCTCTACACGTGCAATAGTCCACAAGTCACCATCGTCGCTCGTCCTCAGTCGCCACAAACACAATAACACAGAGCGTCAAAGTTTATTATACGTGCTTGTTTATGACTGAGACGCACATGATACACGATTTCGTAATATACAATATGTACACAGACAAAGCTAAAGCTAACTGAAAATGGATGAAAATCATATAAACGTTATCTAAAAATTCAATCTTGCAGTTAGCTTTACTGTAGCTTCAATTGAATGATTTCTTGATTTATTGTAAAAATTATGAAAAGGGATGAGACTATGAGACAGATATATGTTAAATAAATATAACTCCTCTGTTGTGGACTTGAAATCATTTGATTGTAAATAAACTTTCATGTAGAAATTTCACTTTTATGGCATGACAAGCCTTGCACTTTGCTCCTGCTGGTACAAGTTATACAGAGGACTGGATGAAGGGAAATTATTTATAGTTACTGATAAACAGACGAAGCGAAGGCAACATGACAATCTATCTATTAACGAACGAACATCAACGATGTTGATTTTGTCAATTCTACTTTTACAACACCGGAGTAGTATAACAAACACATCGAATGACTAACTTTTAAGTTCTCACCATACAACTAGTAGTCAGGCTGAAATTATGCTAATGCTAATGCTGGAAAACTTAACTTTCTTATCAAATCAAAACAACTTATCTTACCTCTTCACGGCGTTTAACCCAACGTCCACAAGGACTCTCCTCTAAAATTTCATCTCCGCTTTCATCATCTGAGTCATCACTTCCAGGTTGCTCTGCAGGAACCTCCACTGCTCCTCCCCCTACCTTATCTGTTTCGTTACTGCTAGCTCTGCTTCCGGACATAGCAAAGCAATTCTACAATTATTTCCCGGTTGCAGTAAGGTTAGTAGCTGTTATCCTTTTCACTCTGTTTTTCCACAAAATATATATATTTTGCACAAATGCGCAAATATGTAGGTACTTGTGTTATGGTCTATTTGACTTTTTCCGATATCGGGAACACTTTCACACTTGGGGTCAACGGCACTGTTCGTTTCTGATTAACTGGTGACAACTGAGCAATCTTTAACGATTCAGTTTAATCAACAAAAGAATGTATATACACATTGCACATTATTGTACAACAGTGCAGCAGCAGTAGTACGACAAACCCTACCCATTCAATTTCACTTTAATAACTGAATTCAAATTCACATGAAGCGAAACTTTGTAATTTTCAAGCTAGTCCCAATCAACATCAAAGATGAAAGTTTTGATTGATTTCAGCAGTAATCATAGTAGTCAGGGACTATATAATCACACAACAAATTGTTGACTAAAAATGTTGATAAATTGCACAAAAATCTATTGTGAATTGTACAAAAAGTCGTTGTCTTCCGTCTGGCGGTAACGATCAGCTGTTATAAAGACACAAAGGAACGCACAATGCATTAAATCAACAAAACAAATATATAATTCATTACAATATTAATTACCCATCCTTTTTGCTGTAAATGCATGTGATGATGACTCATTTGTTTATTTATTTCTCAGAACACTATTACATAACAAAACAATTAACATTGTTCTTGTTCCTTACCCTCTTTTACACTTCGCACCTACACACGATCGATTATGATAATATTAAATTGATTATGCTTACTCATTATAGTTCAAATCAATCACAACCAGCCTCATAACCCCAATAAATTACATAAAAAGGGTAGGAAAATCTTTTAATGGTCAACTTCCCTTTTTGTCATGCAACTGATATCTGTGCACACTTTGTGACAATATTTTTCTGATGCGATTATGAGCCTTAAAATCCACGATTGAAGTTACCAGTGGCCTTGAGAGAAGAAGTGACCACAGTTGGCAAACTAAAATTTAACCTTGCAAAACTGCACTGAACATACAATGCAAAAATGCACTTCTCATTCATTTTACAAAAATACGTTCCTACACACCACCACCAACGTAGATGCGCCTTAAGTTGTATGGTAGTAATAGAAGGTATTGTGGTTGATGTTTACTGTTTACAAGGAAGAAGGTAGAAAGGGTTAACTCCCTCTGTCAAAATAAAAAAAGCTGTATAAAACATCTTGAGCGCATCTTAATTTTTTTTAAACATATATTAAGGGTGGTGGTGAGATTATGCGGGCAATTTTCATAGCAAAACTAGCAAAAGATTTATTTTAAAACAATATATACATAATCAATACAATACACAAGATTTAAAATAAATCAGCTCTTCAGAGATCATTCACATGATTCACTTGTTCACACTTTTTTAATACACAACACAACGTACATGTATTTATTTACCACTCTTGAAAATTGCGTATTGTGGTATTGAGCAATTTGAGCATGTGGATACTGTATAAGAAGCATAATATAAGCAAAGTGAGTTCCTTCTTGCGAATGTAGTAATAATACCTAATATTATTGAGCAAGAATAGAATGGGAAAATACGTTCTTGTTACTCTTCTTGTTACTACCTACCACTATAATTTACTTAACATTGCAACTCTTACAATTATTATTAGGATGTTTTAAGAACAAGAACGTGATATTGGTTGTAATGTGTAATAATAAAAGTGAAGGGTTTAGTATAGTGCAGAATAACGAGTTATCCTGGTTCCGATAATATATATGGTGGGCTGAAATACTACGAAATACGGGTAGGTTATACGAGCTATGTTAATAATGTAGGTAGATGCACTGTGTGCATATATCATGTCAAG
>JAHZNC010002672.1:0-49934 GCA_027744095.1 Zhuqinia jingwanae | reverse complement strand
CATACGGCCGGACGGACGGACGGACGGCCGGCAGACAACGCCAAATTATAATGAACTGTAAACAGTTCATAATAATATGAGAATTTCAATTATTTCTACATTCTACATATCATCAGCATGAAAGAATGCATAATGAACTAATGAACTATACATAATGCATATTATTATTACTATACAATCCACAGCTATATATTGGGATTGGCAGGAAGGCCATTTAAAATATTTTTTGAACGCATCTCATTTTACTTCTTTTATAACATATGCATTCTTGTGATTTGGATTATTGGATTGAATGGAAAATCTTTCATTGCCACATCACGCCGAGTCGTTGCCTAAAATTGAAGTAAAATTCAAAAGTGGCAGACTGTGGCTCTTTGTGGAATGTGGGTGAAGAAAACAAGCTTGCAATATTTGCCATAATTACCAAATTCAAAACATAAATCATAAATCCCGAAGGCAGGGTAGGATTATTTTCTTTTTGTATATCATCATCTTTTTGTTACATTATTGTAAAACACACAAAGTTTTATGAATGCGAAAAAAATATATACAAAAAACAAGGTTCTATATAGAAACCATATTTTCAAATATCTTCATCACTTCATCAACTTTTCATAAGCATCGTATTTTAGATTTCAACTTCAACTTAGTATACATCTATAAACAAGCATTATACTCAGTAGAGTCACATAAAATGTAATTTTATGAATTAAGTTAAGTAAGTGGACGATGATTTTGTGAAGAGAAGTGTGAATAGACATGTTTTTATTTACCGATTTACCTCTGACGAGTAGAAATGGAAGCTGAGCAAAAATGCTCACACCACCACACTTGAAGCAGGCCGACCGACAATTTTGTTAGATGATGATGTGGACTTCTGTCTTGGTGGTAGTATAATAGTGAGGTGATGATGATGATGATGATGATATGATGATGATAAAACTGATGCGTAGCAAGTCAGTATTTTTATATGGTAGCAAAATGCCGACTTGCCGACATCATATAAGAAGTCGCCAATTGCCAGTGCAATGTAATAAGTACATCAAACATGCATTACATGCATTTATACCTATACGCGCTGTGTACAGTACCAAAAAAAACAACTTGCAAAGCAGAGAAATATAATTTTTGAATAGTCAAAAAAGAAGGTAAGGTAGCGGAATCACTGGGTACGAGTAACCTTAACAAGTGCTTCATATCCAAGTGTATTAATATACATACTAAAAAAGTACACAAGTGATGTACAAAATAAACATTGTAATGCACGTAAAAATCCCAACCACTTTTATATATACCAATACCAATATGAAAGGCATAAAAATAGGCCCAGTCAGTTTTTACCCTTTTTACATTGTAGTCTATCTAGATGATATATATTTTTATAGGTTTGTACTATGCACTGATGGACTGTGTATATAGTACATAGATACATACGTACAAGTTAATAGGAACAAGTTAAGTATAAAAGAATAGTTAGTGGTCAGGATAGGATATAAAAAAGACAATACAATATACACGCATACACACTTTTTATTCTATTTTATCTATTTAATGCTTGTTATAAATGTAATGCATCCTCAATCCCGAACCCAAAGATCCCTCTATATCATCAACTTCTCTCCTCACAACTTTCTGTTAAATTCCCGTGGATGTTGAATGAATATATAAGCGAAAAGATCCAAATCCAAATAGTATTCCATTCTATCCAACTAGGCATTTTTTTAATATCATCATCTCTTCAGCCAACCAAAGGAAGCCAGCATCATCATCTTATAAAAAACCAGAGAATACTCAGTAATGCATGTATCAGTAATCATCATCATCATACAACAAACAAACTACACTATAGTATTATTATTATGCACTACGTGTTGAGTTGAAGGTGGTGACGACTCTGCAAATATGAATATACATTATATGAATTGAATGAATATATACAACAGAGTAAAAGAGAGAGGAAAAACTACGACTCAACTCACACTCTTATTACTCCGTTTTTTTTCTGTCCTTTCTTCGTCGAGTTGACTTGGTTGGTTGGATGCTACTTTATTAACACAGTACCGTTCTTCTCTCTATATAACTAAAGTACTTTTACACACAATATATCAGATATTATGTACAATGTGTGTGTAATGTAAAATGTATACCCGATCCTCGCACTCTCAATCCTTTTGCATTGTTGTATTTGCTAAGAGCTGCTGAGACTGCTGCTGCTGAAGACGTGTAAAACAGCATCCTCTGACTCTACTCTACAGAATCCTGATATGATGACGACGATGATGATGATGGTATTGAATACTGAAGGAGTTGAGTATGGATGGATAGTAGTGGATAGTGGATATCACCATGATATGAAATACCATCTCCTCATTATGTCTCAGATCAGTTGCTGCGAAGACGTTGCCCTGGTTTGACCTTTCAAGGTATGTACCTTTAGCTTGCAAAGCTTAAAAAATATTTCAACAAAATCAATCACTAAAAAATCGGTAAAGTTTTATCATTACAATTTTTCGCTAACTAGATTAGTGGTAACAATGTCACTGAAAAACACAACTAATTGTGGTAAATTGTCAAGCTGCTTAGAAAGCGCTTTCCCAGAGAAAAAGTATAAGCAAAAACTACAATAATATGTACAATACGGACAAGTACACTGTACACATCATCATTCTCTAAGTACTGAAAATAAATCATTATACTTGCACAGAGATCAGTGATACACACTAATTTATTAGCTTAACAGTTGACATAACGTTCGAGTTTAACTTAAAATATAAAAGTGTCATTTTCAAAAGGTAGTCATTTTGTTTGAGCTTCGACAGAGAGTCGGTTGCACATTTAGTAAAATAAAAGTACTGATCACATCAGCTTAATTGCCCATTTTCACGCATTTAAACAAATCATTTTAAAAAATTAGTACAAATTATGGAGGAAAAGTGCAAAAATAGTGAGATTTATAGGGAAATGTGGAAAATCGGGGTTAACATATGGTTCCACTTCACTAGAGATTTTTGTGAAAGATGGTGTGTGTTAAAGTAAAAGTAAGAATGAATGAAAATAGGTAGACAGGCTCTTCTTCTACCTATCTGCGTATGCGTGCAAAATGCAAAGATGTGTTGCGAAATTCATTTATTGCGTTGCTGCTGCTATTGTTGATGATGATGATGTGTCATGTCAGCTAATCTACTTGATTTCTGTCAATTTGCCACTCCAATCGAATCACAATATATTTGTTCGCATTCTAATTTAAAAAAATATATATAATTTACACAATGTCTCGATTTTGAGGTGAATTTTCTTACCACACATTTTTAAATATGTTAAACGTCACCACACAAATCTCAGGAGGCGTTTCAAAACAGTTGCAATTTACTCAATGTTTTTCTACAATATACAGACAGGGAATTTTTCTCAATTTAAAAACAATAGATTTTTTAGTATATCATAAAAATGAGATGGAAAGTCAGATGACAATATTTTTTAATTACCTAATAAAATTATAGGTACACGTCGCATATTGCAAAAGATTTATTATTTTATCCTTAATTTTGTTATTTATTTTTGTAGTGGGTTTAAACCTGCCAACAAACTTCAAACGATAAACTGGAGCTACTAAAGTAGCGATACCCGGACGGATTTTTTACGGGAATACAGTACTGTAAGTAATATATTTTTATTGTTTTTTGCCACATAATTTGCTTAATTTTTGTTGGAAGCACGTTGGTCACGTCTAATTAGTCTGTGTTAAGATTATGATGCGAGAAACGCAGGTGTGTGACATCGCCACTGGCAGGTGTATTGTTTTGTGTCGTTTGATTGTGTTAGCTGGATTTATTTAAGATAAGAGATACGATTCATGGTTTTACTTTCTCCTCCCATTACTTTAAAGCAGGTTTCTATTAAAACCATGTTCATTTGCATAAAAACATCATTCAATAAAGTTCCATTTCCAGCCAGTTTTACATATTGTTATGATTGGAATTTCCAAGTAAATTTTCTATATATATTTGGGATGTGGGGAAAACTCCATTTATTTTCTTCTAAACCAAAACCATTTTATTTGAGGATGTAAAAAAGGGTTGGAAAGTTGAAAATAGAAAGATATAAAAAACAAATTAAAGCTACAATGTTTGGGTTGGAAAGAATTTTCTTTGGAATTTTATCCATGAATGCATATCTGGAAAATTGATTGTCGGACTTTTTATGAATGACGAACGAAGTAAAAAGCTGTATAGGTTACTATTATTATTCCACGCCACGTAGTCATTGTTGCATAAGTTGGAATCGTTAGGATATCATTTTGAACGCAAATTTTACTTTCTACTTACTTTGGGACTAAACTCATCAGATCCTTTCATTTGTAGGTGCGCATATAATCAGCACAAAGTCAAAAGTTGTGATGTTTCATTGGTGCTTCGTAAACTCTGAAAAATTTAGAAATGTTGCATTTAAATACAATTCATTTAATATTCATTGTGCGAGTATTGTATTTGCCGAAAGTAGCAACAGTCAATCGACCCATTTCCACCCATTGTACTGTTTTTCTTTGTAAAAATATTACACCCATTTCATAAAAAGACTAATTTATTTTTTCTTGTTCTGAGAATCGAATGAGAAAGTAATATTTTCACGAGAAACTTTTATATAAATCATGAATCCAACTAACGCATACAAGGCACATATATAGTATATCGGATCAATTGTAAAAGTTGGTAGAAAAATAAAATAGTACAAGTACAAATTTCAGTTTAGGGAAGGAATACCTTTATAGCGAGTTCGTGAGTAATTTGGTTAACATAATTTAATCACATTTAAAGCATTAAAATAGTTACATATTGTTACTGTAACTGGGATCAGTTCACCCAGTTAAGAGTTAAGTAGTTCCTACAACATTTAAGAAAAACTAGTCAAGATATACACATATAAAGTTATCACGGTATTGCATGCAAGGAGGTGCAAGCAGAATTGAGGGTTGAGAATTGATTTTGACACCTTTTGACAGTAGTAGTACATCAGCAAAAAGAACCAGAATAAAATCTTCGTACGTATTGTATTTTTCATAAGATCTTCTCATGTTCCTTTATTTTATGTAGTGTAGTTAGTTGCCTGAAGGAATTTTCAAGTAGGTACATGTACAATGTACAAGTTTGTACTTTGTATAACATTATTATAGTGAAGGGGTGATATGCATGCTGAAGAATGCAAGAGATTTGCACTTGCTGTGTAGCATCATTTTCATCGTCGGGGATCAGCCATGCAGAATAACGGACCTGTGATTTTGTGAGGACGTGAAGTTGTACCTTCTTATATTGCATTGTAATTGTAATAATGATAAAGGCAGTTTAAGAAAAAGTAAGATGCATGTTGTTTGCTGCACTAGTAAATTGAAATAGGCAGGGCCCGGCCGGTCGGCCGACAGCAGAAAGGCTACGAAAAAGGAGAAGGTGAATGAATGAGGAAGAATTGCTTGAGGATATATATTCACAATAAGAATATTTTAACAGAATATTTCGGCTTTTGGGTAGAAAGGCAATGGAATGGGCCACCTTAACTCCCTTGTGGTGCAAAATAATCAAGTACGTACATATGTCTACAGTCTGCTACCCTCTCGCATACCATTTTGTGAGCTAGCTTATAATAGATCATAAAATATAATAAAATATGTAGTTAAAAATACTGGCATATGGCATATGGTTAACAAGAAATAATATAAATGCATTGGTTATATTTTTACAAATATATGGTATTATTAAGCTATGTAACTAACTATACATTGTACTATTGTTAGGTATGTATTTTTAGAACGCAACAAGATTAGGCGATGTGTGTATATTTTTGGGTACAATGTAAATTGTCCCTTCAAACGTCAACCGAGTCTATCTGTACGCTTACAATTTAAAACCATAAAATGTGGCGTTGCCGTTGGGTGTTATTTCTTTTACAATAAAAATCCACCCATACAAAACTTGGTAGGTCTGTTAGCTGCTGTATAGTTGTCAAAAATATGATTATAAAAATGACAGAAAAAAAGTTAACGAACAACGAATTTTTCACAAACCCCAAAACAAAAAACAGCTTAAAATGGGATTTATTCATATGATATTCATGAATTTTTAAGAGATTCGAAAGAATACTCTCGGATAATTAGGAATAACGTAATGAATGACTAAATGTCATATAGAAATATAGCTCCGCCTGTTTCTTCTCTGGTGTATTTCTTTTCTGTGTTTCATATATATCCATCGGCTAAAATATTTCAAGCAATGATCCACCGAATCGCGATTTTTGTTTCGATTTTTCATTGTGTTCCCAAACCTGAATTCATAGGAATGGTTTCATTTTTTGTCATTCATGCCAATGCGCACAAGAATTAAAAACACGTCGCTTGTATTGAATGTATGTAGCTGATCCGAATTAGAATTATTTAGAATGGCATAATTATATGGGTCAAGTATATGGTTTTTTAATTGAATGTGATATGTCATTGACGTGTTTGTTCTCTATTGTTTTGTTACTTTGTCATTTGTACAGAGTTGATCTAATTTACGTGATTTTACGTGCTTCACAATTTTAAATAACCATCCAATTGTACAAAAAATTTAGCGTGTAACTATAAAGTGCAACGCAAAAATGGTAGAGTGTGTTGCAATAACTCCTTATCATTATGCTAAATAAATCCTTATCATTAAATGTATTTACAATTTAAATGTAACGTCTTATCTGGTATGTCTGATGATAGTCCTTCAATTTTCAGACTGATTATTAAAACGAAAACAAGTTGGTATTTAATCATGAAGTGTTGCTTGTTCACATACACATCTCGTAGTTTCAATAAAAGTATTACACGTTTAATGTAAATAAGGATTTATTTGACATATATATCGCGTTTTTTCATGATGGGATAATTTTATACGAATGGCTGATAAAATATTTTTTTATCTCTTGTTTTACAGCGTACTGTAACGACTCGGCTCGTGTGAAATGGACCCAGGACCCTCGTCATCCCAGGCATTGACGGATCTCCATGAGCCCAAGACACATGACCAACAAGACATGATGTAAGTACTCCTCTTCCGTTGTCGCTTTCAAAAAACAATCCAACATGGTCATATGAAAAAAAAACTTTATGTTCTGGAATTACCTCTATCATATTTATCTGAAAAATTGGGAAGGAAAAGTTCACAAAAGTTGTTAAAATGGTATGCGTGTAACTGAGGATTAAATTTCGTGCAGGCTTTTTGTCATAATGTATGTTCATTTGATAATAAGAAGGGTGTGATTTATTGAAAGATTTTGTTAATGCTACGTTAAATTATAATGACGGCAATGAGCTATCATACGATACTGTAAAACATGTGTGCAAACTTGGTTCTTTTACAAGTGAACGAAAAATATGACACGTACAAAATCTCCAGAATATAACAAAGTTGAAGATGCTATAAAATTGTGTAACATTCACTCTTGAAATATATTGAATGTAGGTCTGTCGCAGTGAACCATACATATACCAAGCATGTATGGAGCTATCATCACGATAAATGTAAGAACGTTTGTGGGGGCTGTACACAAGAGAACAACTATCGTTATCGCAGCTTATCTCTAACTTTTCCACGTTCTTTTCCACTCATTATGAAATGGAAAAGGAAGTGGAGATGAGCAGAGTTCAAGGCATTTAAGAACTTTTATGTAATGCAATGATTTGTGCTTGTATAGTATGGTGAAACGACCTATCATTTATTAGCATATAAAAAACTCATTTGATACATATTATTAGAGTGGGTTGATTTGATTTTTGCATGAAAATAAAAATAATTGCTGAATAAGCAATAACGGGTTCAAAAGGGAAATGCGACGTTTGATTTTGATTCAATCATGATTTTGTTATGATAACATGGCATAAGTAACCACGTAACTTATGATGACTCTTATGGTGTGCTTCAAACAATCTTTCAATTTTTTGCCAAGTAAGTTTTTTTTTACCGGCGTGTGCTGATAATAATTTTCTTGATTTTGATTACCTATATATGCAAAGTGCAATATAGCGCTACGCAGTTAAAGTTAGTGTCTATGTACGTTTGGGTTAAACAGGAATGTAGGCTGTACACTATGCGTGATCTTTCAAATAAAAATGCCTCTTCGTAAATTGCACCCCTGTGCACTGGCTTTTAGATTGGATTGAGTTTGAGCTGGCCATGAATAATGTCATTTTGCACTAGTTTCATTAGTCCATTTGGTAATCCGTAGTATTCCTCTAGAGAGGCTACAGGAGGTGAACTATAGAGAGCAGTTAGGAATCAAGTGAAGTGTTTACCTGTCGATTATATTACAAGTATTAGTCTTTGTGCAATAATGGGCAATTACGGTGATGTGGTGTGCGTTGTCATTTCAAAGTACAATTTTTATTTTTTCCAGTTAATAAATTCTAACCGGATAATTAAAAAAAAACACTGCCAATTGTTCTATTTTTACAGATACGACGAAGCATTTCCAGCTCTCCCACCCAACCCATCAGGCCCGAATTCGGGACCCACCTCTGGCCTGAGCTCGCCAGGCGCCTCATCAAAATGGTCGCAAAAGATGCGCATTGGATCAAATACCGTGACATTTGTCTTCCATATTCCATTTGAAGAAAGGAGTGATCGCGGACATGGAGAAAGATTTGGAGAAATGGACGCCGGTAGGGCGTGTGCAGACATTCAAAAATCGACTGGCGCGCACATTGAGATGTCCAGCTCTTCCCGTGATCAATCTCTCACATTCCTTGTGACTGGCAAACAAGTAATAAAAAATAATTTTAATATTTGTAAATAGTTATGCAAGCATTTGAAGAAAATTACTATACATAATTTTTTTATGTATACGTAACAGAACAGCGTCATTGAAGCCAAACGAGAAATTTTGCAGCGCTTCCAGACGCAAGCTCAAAAACAAATACAGATTCCTAAAGAACATCATAGGTTTATTCTTGGCCCTAAAGGTGAAAAGCTCAATAAACTGGAAAAGGTAATTATCATATCAAAAATACATTATTTAAGTTATTATTATTATTGTTAACTGCATTGAAAATACGGTTGAATATTTTATTTATTTATTTATAGCAAACTGCTACCAAAATCAGTGTCCCCAGGCCAAATGAAGATTCTAATACCGTTACTATCATTGGTCCAAGAGAAGGAATTGAGAAAGCTGAACATGAAATCCGGTTGATTTCCGATGAACAAGTAAGTTAAATTATATATTGTTCGAAAATTGAAACCTCCTGGACAGCAACACATGTGGGCCAATTTAAAATTGCCCTCAAGTGTCATAATTATTTCAGGGAAATTAATTAATAGCTTACAACCGAACGGTACTAGTAAATGAAATGCTAATACTGTCCCACGTAGCTTTTACAATTAAATTTAGCTATCTATAGAGCAAATCTTGGCATTTTTCTATACAATTTTAACTGTAATTTTGTATATATTTTTACAGTCCAAGCAAGCTTCGGAAAGGCTTTCCATTCCCAAGAAATTCCACCCTTTCATTTGCGGTCCATTCAACGAAAAAGTTAATAAGCTGACTACTGATAACGCTGTCAGAATAAATATTCCACCTGTGACCGTAAACAGTGATGAACTCTACATTGTCGGAGAAAAGGAGGGAGTTGCTCGTGTTGTTCTGGCTCTTCAAAAGGATCATGAGATAGTGGTAAGCTAAGAATCTTTTTAAAAATACAGATGTTATTAGTTAAATGTATATTGATTCTGGAAATAACTGCATGTAAAAAATATTAATTTTTAAATAGAAACGGTATGTGACCGTCTCTGTGGAGGTGCGAAAGACCCAACACAAGTATATCATTGGAAAAGGACGTACCACAATAAATGAGATTTTGCGTGACACCGGAGTTTCGGTGGAAATGCCTCCCACTGACTCTACAAGTGAAACCATTACTCTTCGTGGACCAGCTGAAGCTCTTGGACCTGGTATATTTTTATTTCATTTTATTGAGTGTACTCTAGTATTTTATAAGCTGAGACAAAAACTGACTAATTCCATTTCTTTTACACAGCCTTAACTCTTGTGTACGAGAAAGCCAACAGCGTGATAACCCGTACTATTGAAGCCCCAGCTTGGCTTCACAAGCATGTCATCGGCAAAAAGGGATCTAACATTCGTAATATCACTGCTAACTTTCCAAAGGTATGCATACTTCAAATGTACATACAACACTTAAAACAGCAGCAGCAGCACAAGAATATTAATGCACTTAAAATATTAGTGCACATTTTTTAAAGAGTTTTTGTTACTTTGTTGATAGGTCCACGTTGAAATTCTTGACAACCAAAACCAAATTGTTGTTGAAGGTCCTCCAGAAGAAGTTGATCCTGTCACTCAACAGCTACAGGCATGTGTTGGTGAACTTGTCGATAAGATGAGCTTCAAGGATATTACCGTAGATTCCAAGCACCATAAACACATAATTGGAAAGGCTGGTGCTAACAGTAAGTTTTGTATTAAAACTAGTGCTGTCTTGCAAAAAGTACGTATGTCTCTAACTAATTCTGTTTGTTTATTTTTGTCTTTAAAATAAATAGTCACTCGCTTGAAAGAGGAGACTGGTGTCATCATTTCTGTACAAGACGGAGCAAGTGCATCTGGCCCGTCAGTTATTCATCTTGAGGGCCCTCGTGCTGGTGTTGAGAGGGCTGCTTCTTCAATTTTGGAACAAGTTGAAAAACTTGAAGGCGAAAAAGAAAAAGATTTGATAATTGAACACCGCTTTCACGGAAACCTTATCGGTGCCAAAGGAGAAAAAATTCGGGAAATTCGTGAACAATTTAATCAAGTATGCTTGACATGATTTCATAAAAATGGTGTTGTCATTATTAATTCAAACCTAAACTCTTAATATTAAACAATATATTGAATTTCCAATTTCGCTCTGAAATAGGTCCAGATCACTTTCCCTACACCAGAAGAAAAGCGCGACGTGGTGAAAGTCAGGGGCCCAAAGGAGGATGTTGACAAATGCTGTCGTCATTTGACTATTGTCTACAAGGAAATGTTGGAAAATTCATATCAAATCAAGGTTCCGATTTTCAGTCAGTGCTACAGACTTGTTGTCGGCAAGGGCGGTGCTAATATCAAAAAGATTAGAGAGGAAACCAACACCCGATTCGACCTTCCTCCTCTTGACGAATCCAAAAGCAAAACTGATGTCGAAGTCATTGCTATTACTGGCAAGAAGGATAACTGTGAGAAGGCACGCGATATGCTGATTAGTATCCAAAACGGCGCTGTAAGTATCCTTTCCCTGCATTGTTCAGTGTTTCAGTCTGCAATTGGTAGAAACATTTCTAATTAATAACCTTTTCATCTTGTTTACAGGCAAACATTGTGGAGGCTGATATAATGATTCCAAGCAAATTCCACAACTTCCTGATCGGTTCCGGTGGTCGCATAGTCCAGTCTCTTTCTGAAGAATGCGGAGGAGTTCAAATCAAATTCCCCGATTCCAAATCGAAATCTGACCGTGTTACCATCATCGGTCCAAAGGAAGACGTTGAAAAAGCCAAGGGCCAATTATTAGAGCTTAGCCGTGAGCGCGTTGGCCACTATTGTTGAAGATTTGAGTCAGCGAGTCGCAATTGATGTCATTATTGATCAGAGACACCACCGAACAATCATGGGATCACAAGGAAGCAAAGTGAAACAGATTCAAACTGATCATAATGTTGACATCAAGTTCCCTGAGCGCGTCGACGAAAACGTGAGTATTATTTTATGCATGTTGCTTCTCAATAAATACGTCAAAAATGAAAATGAGATTAACTTACATTTTTACCCATTACTAAATTGTCTGCCTATTTTTGCCCATAGAATATTCCTGAAGAAAATGGAGACGGTATCCGACCATGTGACATTATTCGTGTTTCTGGTCGTGCAGAAAATTGTGAAGCTGCTAAAGCGGCTCTTATGGATCAAGTGCCTGTTACTGTTGAAGTAGATATTCCATTCAAGATGCATCGTTTTGTTATTGGTCAAAGTGGAAAGGATGTCAGAGCCCTGATGAAGGTACATGATGTTCACATCACTGTTCCTCCATCTGAACAACAGTCTGACACCATCAAGATTACTGGCTCACCGAGAAACGCCGATGCTGCTAAAGGTGCCTTGCTCAAGTTGAAGGAAGGTTTGGAAGCCAAAGAAAAGGACAGAGAAGCGAAATCCTTTGAGGTCCGCGTTCAAGTCGATCCAAAGTTCCACACTAAGATCATTGGTAAGCTATGCTAAAATATTTTATAAAATGAAAGTTGATTAATCATGCAAAATGTATTTATTTAGAAATGTTCACTAATCAATCTTGTCAAATGTGTAGGTAAAAATGGTGCCGTTATTGGGAAGATCCGTGAGACATATGATGTCAACGTTCAGCTTCCCAAACGAAGTGACAATTTGTCTGAAACTTCAGATGAGATTGTCATTATTGGCTATGAGGATCAAGCTAACAAAGCAAGGGATGAAATTTTGTCGATTGTGAATGATCTGGTAAGGTTTTAGCCTGTTTGTCATTTTTGGAAATTGTGGATTGTATGCAGTGAAATATAAATATATTTTTCAATCGTTAAGGTTGAACGTGAACGATATCGGGAAGAAGCTGAAATTGATCACCGGGTTCATTCTCGTATTATTGGTGCAAAGGGAAAGAATGTCAGACAAATCATGAAGGACTTTGGGGTAACATGAAACTTTAGATTTTATGTGATAGTTATAAGATTTTTTAAATTAAGATTTTTTAAATTAAGATTTATCAAAAACGCAATCTTTAATATGTACAGGTGGACATTCGTTTCCCTCGCTCAAATGACGATAATCCTAATCTCGTGGTCATTTCTGGACCCAACGAAGATAAGGTGCTGGATTCTCGGGAACATTTGTTAAATCTTGAAGAAGAATACATGCAAGACGTCACAGAAACTGAGTACATGCAAAGATTCATCAGGAGCTCAAACCCGGGTGGCGAGTCCAACAAGAAATCTGATAAGCAGAGCAATGGATTTGTTGTGAAGGGCGCTCCATGGGAGGCTCCCGACACCCAGGTATAAATAAGTGATTTTACTATTTTACATATTTTAACTTTTACTTTGGAAGATACAATATTAAGTTGTTTACTTTTTTTAAATTCCATAGAGCACCGAGCATTTCCCTACTTTTGGAAACGGCACAAGCACTACTGCTGCTACTGCTACTACTGAGCCTACTACTCCTGCAGCTGCTGCACCACCACCACCAGCTCCAGAAAGCAGACCCATCAACTCTGCTTGGGGTGGACGTAAACACTTCTAAGAAGTCTCCAACTTTAATCAGATTTCAACCTTAGCTTCAAACATCAGTAGCAAGGTTGACTCAAGCACTTCTTGTTGATGATAAAGTATTGTTGTAAAATTGGGATGACATCGCTGACTATAATTATTGTATTTTTTAAAGAAAAATTATTATAAAAAAATTAACGGCAATTGAAACGCCTTGTTGGACGCATGCATGCATACCACAAACAAAAATGTTATACTGTAAGATATAACTATATACATATATAAAACACTACAGAGGAATGAAAAAAGTTATTAAGATAAAAAGTGTACCATACAAAGGCTCGCGCGTTGCAGCAGGAGGTAAGCTAGATAACCTATGGAGCAGATAGCAGTTAAAAGAATATACATACATACAACTATCTTGTTTTGTCGACTTGACTTTTTACTAAAGAAATAATAATGATTAAACAGGAAAAATACATACTTTACTATGCAATTGATGTACGTCGTACATTTGACCTTCCAAAAAAAATTCTTGGCCAAATAACTACACGAAAGTGAAAACTATCGACCTCTAGGATTAGTTTTTGTAGAAAATGTATAAAAAAAACAACACTTTCTCTGTCTTTCCGAAATATCGAATTTTTACGTAAACAAGAGATACATTCATGTATCGAAAAACCAAACTACCACGAAAAACAACCAAAAATATACATAGTCATGTCATCAAAAGGAATAATTTTGTCAAGATGGGTGGCTTGTCAAATAATTTCCGAAATGTCAAATGTATCATGTCAATTTCGAATATACTGAAAAAATCAGGCTCGAAAAATCATATATATATTTAAAAAACTCCAGAAAAATGCTTCGTCGTATATCCGTCACCGCCTGGGATGGTGACCCAAAAATGTTGAAACTTGAAACTCATGGAATCAAAACAAAAAAAACTACAAAATGAGGATATTTTGTCCTCTTTATTTAAAAAGTAATATTCATTCATTCATCTTGGGTTACATTTTTCTTGATTTCATCATTTTTTTTTGTTTACAAAATTGGTCGATTGATCATGATAGCAATCTAACCACGTTTTTTTCCCTTTCATGGACACATTTATATTTTTTGTCTTCAATTCAAGCCATTATAATTCTAGTGGCACGATGCATTATTATTATTTTTTGATAATTGGAAGTTTTCATTTATTTAACCTTACATCCTTGTCATGTTATAATTATTATTATTATCAGTTGTTCAAAGCATCCGTCTTCCTGTGGACTATACTTTTAAAAAAAATCAAAAAATAACTACGTGAATATCGTTTTTTAGTAGAGTGATCATACTATAGGCTAGTTTGGTTATTAAACGTTTGCGTTTGGTTGAATACATAATAAAATATTTATTATTATTACACTTGTTATAGAGGAAACAGCTCCTTAAAATATATTGCCAATACTCTCTTTTTAAATCTTCTCTGTATCTCACTCTATTTATCTATTATATCTATATGTGTATCTTCTGGACAATTATTATTTTCTTCGCGCGTGAGGAAAATCGTGAATTTGTACTGCACTGTTGTCGTAACCGTTCTTTACTTTACTCTCTGGTACAAAGGATCAATATAAAAAGAGTTATAATAGTTATACTATAATATTAATAATTTAATTAGGACACTATACATACAACTACAACAACAACGCCAATTTACTACGTAAAAACCGTAAAAACATAAAAAAACAAAACAAAAAATGTGAAAAAATCGAACTCAGCCGTCTCTGGTGACTAGAACTCTTTTTTTTTGAAACATTTCAAACAAGAACGGTAATTTATAAGACTTTTCAAATCCAACAATGTGACTACAACTGCGTATAGTAATAATTTAATAAGAACTGTTATTATAATTTGTAATTGCGAGGACGATAATGATTGTTGTCCCTTTAAATAGCTTATAACAAAGGAATGAAGTGTCGAAGTAATTAAGAAAGTATATAATGCATGTAACACATATACCTAATATATATATAAACACGAAGTTAAGATGCGAGTAGGTTATCATCAGCTTACAACTCCTATTTCTCAGCATGCATCCGTCTCCTGTATTGAATTGTTTTCTTAGAGCAAAAATAGTTATTTAAAAGTTGTTGTTTTTTGTCCACCCGCACCCACGCCGTACTTATTGTTAGCTCAGCAGATCACACACTTTTTGACACTGCGGAACCAAGAGAGGATTTCTTTGAATTGTCGTCGTTTGTGAATTTGTTTTTTGTTTTGTTTAAGATAGCTAATCATAGAACACATACGTACATAATATTAATAATATTGCTACGTTTACTCTTAGCGTGAGAAATTAACGAGAAAAATATTAAATATATATATATATACTATGATATGATATCATGTAAGCATAAAGATAATACTATATTCATAAAGAGCAGTTTAAATAATAGAAACGTTTATTATATATGAAAAAAAATGTATATCGTGTTTATTATTATTAGAGAAGGTGATGATTGGATATAGAGCAACACAGCAGCAGCAAGCAAAGATATTTTTATGACAAGGTGCGTCCAAAACTACGTTTATTTTGGACTTCTGCTAACAACTATATATTATGAAAAGCTAATACAATAATTAAAACTTTATTCCTAAGAATAATGGTTGTATACATAAGAAGAGGAGAGCAGAGCGTGAAAAAAATTTATATACTTTAACATAAAAAATATAAACTCATGGAAAAAATAAATATATAAAAAAATATACCATAAAACATATTATAGAATTCTATGTCGAAGAGCAAAAAGAGCATCGTGTGGTGTAAATAAATAATTATTAAAAAAAAAAAACTACAACATAAGTTGCAGGAAGCATCAGAAATGTCAGTAAACAGATTTGATTGCTGAATGTAGCTGTGTATGTACGTATATGTATGTGCGTGGAAAATTGTGTGTACTGAAGATCTAGTTTACTGGTATTCCAGATTATATTATTATCATTATTATTATACAATTTTGTTTGTTATAATTATGCTATTATAATTTAAGTTTAATGTTTTGATCTTGTTGTTTCCACACACATGATCCAACAAACAGGAATACACACACATCATTTTTTTGTGTTTAAAAGTGATTAACTTTAAGTTTAATTTTGAGTGCAGTTTATTTACACTATACCTACATATATATATATTGCCTATCTACCTATATATTTCCTTATTACAGAGCATTCATCTTATATGATTATTTAGAAAATATTATTTTGAAGATTTCAACTTTATGTAGCCATAAAATGTATAAAATATTATATTCAGTTGTTTGTCGTTGGCTAATATATATGCCTGCCTATATGAATCTTTGTTTAGTTTGTGAAAATTATTATTATTAGTTAATGCCCGCTCATCTGGACCTTGCATGCTAGATACAGAATTAAACATCAAATCAAGTGATTTTTAAACCACATTTGGCGTATCATTTGTTAAAAGTAAAAGTGCTACCTAAAAATATTTAGAAGAGGTGGATAATATATTATTATGGTGTTTTATCTTATGATCATTATTATTATCAATATTATCATTCAATTTCATTATAATTATTGTATACAATACATAAAATATTATTTTACTCTTTATCCTACACCAATATATATTGTGAAAAATGAAGCATATAATTATTCTGATTTTTTTTTTGTTTTGGGGTATAAAGGGTGTTAAGCTTGATTAAAATTAATATACTTAAAAACAGAAAGAATCAACACTATGTTAATTATTTTGTCGCATATTTGTCATACGTGTACGCATTTCATATATTGTCTTGCGTTTTTATCGACTCTACTCTACTCTATCTACATGCATACCATGCCTAATTGCATTCACCAAAAAAAACATAAAAAGTAAGGTGGCATTTCAAGTTTCATCTGCATAACGAATGACCGAGCGTTATTCTTATCGTGTAACGTTATGCATACAATAATTATTCTTAAGAATTGGGATGTAATATGGAGCGCGCCCAGTCGCTAATTAGCACATAAACACCTGAGCACAATGCGTGAGCGCTATCAACATTATGATGTACAGTGTCGAAACTTCGGAAGAGCACAGAAAGAGGACAATTTTAGGCAAATTTCGTTTAAAATCTAAATATAGATTAAAAAAGGTCTGTAATTGATGCTTTTTTTACTAAATTGTTTGACAGGGGTACCTTGCTTGCATCATACTTTTACACCTTACTTCATACTTCCTGCTTTACCCTACGTTATATTGTTGTCCATATTCAAAGAATTTTTCGTTCTTCGTTCTGCGTCATCCTTCAGTCCCACCTTTGCATGCATACTACTCATACTATTATGATTATATATTACCGAAATAGCACCATTTAAATTCCATATTTGTGGACAACATTATTATGATACGTCATGGGCACGCCACACGTCAACAAATATGGGCTATTAATGGAAAAGTCCTGAAACAGGAAGAGAAATTCGTGCCTTTACTGGTGTAAACAAAAGTAGGAATGCATTTACCAAAATCCACAAAACAAGCTACATATGCCACTGCACATCATCTTCTTGGAAGACGATCTCTTTCAACTCTTCCTACTATGAAAAATGGGCTGCTTGTTTGGCTTAAGCAACATCTTTGAGACGAGATGGAGCTGAAGTTTTACTCGTCATATCACAGTCTATCAAGTTTTATACTTAAAACCAGGTAGCTGGGAAAGGATTCAGATTTGAGGCACATACATATATGTATGTATATTGTTGTGAACATTGTTGCTTACTTACATGAACGAATTACAATTCGCTCTCATCATCATCTTTCTTGAAAAGTTTTCTAATGTTACATGTATTTATGTTTTTGTACTTATACTGAATATATAACCCATCAATATAAGATAAGCAGCACAACAGGTTAACAGAAAATACCTATATGCATCAAGTATTAATGCTCACCACTACTCACTCTTACACATTTGCTTTAAAACTTAAAATCATGCATCGCCATTCCTTCATTTTATCATCCTGATTAACGTAGTAGTTGTAGCAGCAGCAATAAGTAAGCCTACTTGATATAATACACCTTTTTCATTTCAACAATGCGAGAGAAGGCTGCATTACATTCAACAATTGAACAATTCCTTCTGCACACACACACACAGCAATGCACGCATGCATGCATATAAGCAGCAACAATCACCTCTTACCTACTTACCCCATATTTACACTTTACGCTATCTTCAGTTGTCACTAGGACTTGTTGCTGAGAAGATCTATGAGCAAGTACGTCTGTCTTGTCTGGCGGCGTACGCACGGCGTTATCTTTTGAGGTTTTTTGAATCGCACAGGACACTTCCCTATCTTTGTGTAAGAAAATGTCATTGAGAATTTTCTAAATTACGTACCTGGATTTTGGACTAGTTTACTTGCTTCTTTCATTTATATTTTCGGTTTGTGTGTGCAACAAGCGGTGGTTGTACATGGAAGAAGAAAAAATAGGTGTCATGTGTCAAATTGAAGAACCAAATATTTTAAAGAAATCCACTGAAAAAAATATTACTTATTTGTAAAGCTTATCCTAGTTCCACATGCATCTTCGTTTTTGTTGTTTTGCAAGCTGAGATAACAGTGAAAAAAGCTAACAACAAAGAATTTTTTGAAGTTTGAACTTTTGTGTTTTGTTTTGTACTTTTGTAGTACAAAACTTGACTACTTTTGCTACAGCTACTCCGAGAAGGGTAGTCGTAGTAGTTGTTTTATTATATGTGAGTTTTAGTGATTTGCAAAGTAAAAAATTCTTGCACTCTTGCAAAAACCAGTTTGTCCGCTTCGTTTGCAGAATATTTCAACAAGGACCGGAGAGAAGGGAACGAAAAACGAAATACAGGAGAAACAAAAAAAAAATCCCAAAAGGTTATGGTTATGATGGCCATTTTTTCTTCTACTACTTCCTACGAGTTTTTTTGTATATGATTATAACAGAAGGCAACATAACATTTAAATTTTGAAGAAAAACACATACTCAGGTATCTACATATGATATTGATATACGTATTGCCTTATATGTAGAGAGAAGATGTAGTTTCAGGAATTCATCAACACTTTTCTTGGTTTTTTAAAACAAATCATCAATAATTCAAGTGGATGAAGGACCTTTCACCCAATTTAATTATAGGAACAAACACGTTGTCTTTTTGACAAAGTTCGTTATACTCCAAAATTTAAATTGTGTCCTTCAAGGTGACTGTGTGATTGTGAAACAACCATTTTGATGATTTGTCAGTGAATTTTATTTATATTTTGTGAATAGTGGCTGATAGGACAGTCCACAATTTTTATTTTTGTTGAGAAACAAAAATAAAAAAAGACCGTGTTTTTTTTGTATGTATATTCTTAATGGATAGTGTATGAAAACGTGAAAACAGCAACAATGCAATTTTTAAGTATTTCCGTGTTCCTAGCCTTGTTGGCTTTCTCAGTCACTTCAGGTAAGTTTTTGAATTTATTTAGGATATGATGTAATTGTGCAAAATGGATACATGACACATCGCGTTGCACTTGCACTGTGAGCGTACAACGTTTTTGGACAAAGATTTACGCTGACATAATAATATGTAATTGTATACACACACACAAACCTAAATGCATGTATAATGTGTGTGGGAAGCTGGCTCCGGCTGGTTGCTGGAGTACAACAAAGTAGGCATCAGATAATATCAGTTTATCAGATTAAGGTTAATAGTGAAATAAAATCTTGCGCGCTAGAGCCATTAAGTACCATAAACACAACGAAAGAAAATAATGAAAGAAATCTTACTTCGTCTTATTGCTTTCTCTCTGAGATTTCGTTATATTGCGTGTGTCTCAATTGGTATTTAATTCATTGCTCATTAATTCCCAGTTATCTCGTATTAATTTGAATTATTTTCAAATCAAAACACTGACGCCGGAAAACAGTAGCAACTTTGAGCATGGCATTGCAATTTACAAATAATGAAATGCCATTATAGTTCGACCCTCGTACGTGGGAAAAGGGTGGCAAATCTTAATCATACACACAGAACCATAATTGACTATAATTTATGACATTTATTATTTTTTCTCTTCTTTGCGCCATGAAAGAGTAACAACTACAAAAACTGCAACCTTATACCCGCAGTATAAATAAACAAGAGCTGTGTTGTGATGTCGTAAACATAAAAAATTACAAAGGTTCATTTTCCATTAAATTTCCCATTAACGTTGTAAATGAATCTCTCTTTAGTGGTGGTACATAGGTATGCTATTATTATGAGTGCATGTTAAGGTAACTACATATTATATTGTAACAACAACAATCATATAACACAAGGTAATTGACTTTCATGTAAAAAAATATATATATGCACAATTATATATCCAAGACCTCACAACAAATCAGGTGGAAAGAAGTCAAGAGTCAAAGACACAAGTTTCACTTGAGTACCAAATAATACCATGTTTGCGTACTGCTATATACCATATACAAATTGTAAAGTAGCAAGGATGATGATGATACGTGGGAAAATATATGAACCCATTTCTACTAACACCGTAAAATTCTTCAAGACCGTGTGTTGTTTTCCGCGGCACTGTCATATTGTTATGATTCCCTTCAAAAGAAAATATAATTTGGATCGTGGTGATATCAGTGTTTGAGTCGGTGCGGTTTTTTACGCATTTTAAAAGTATTGCGTGTATGTAATGTAAAATAGTATATAATATATACCTATATACATTTTGAAGATTACCCGAATCCGGATGATGATCACAAGTGGAATAAGTAATGAGCTTACATTATTGTATGAATGTACATTAGAGAGAATGCACTCCACTTTCAATTTAAACTAAAATCTACGAAAACATACCACGTACACACTTTAACAGTCTCACATGAGGACCTACTTAGGTAGGTAGGTATATGTATGTATTTTTTTTGAAATAACATTTTGAAAACATGAAAATCTCATGTAATCTCTTAAAATTTCAAAGAAAGTGAGTGCTACTATTTACATTAACTACATATATACGTAAGTACATGTAAGTAAGTACATACATATCATTAATAAAAAAACATATATCGCACTTTTAATTTCTATGCATATCTCAAAGCCTGAACTTTTGTAGAATAATGAAAAATAAATAAATAAATTTTTGTTACAAACATGACAGGGAGGAAAAGTAATTCTTGAGAACCCTTTGTTTTCCCATTCACTTTTCAAGGAGCCTTTTTGTTGTTAAATTGCATGTTCTAGGAAATATTATTTGAAATCAAAGTTGGTGGTGCCACGTCTGTCCTCCGTATCCTCGCATAAAATGGCGACATATTATCTGGTCTGTTTGATTTCTATTTGCAATGAAGGTTCATGTATTCCCAACTCTTTATGCGTATATGATACATAATATTGAATGAGTTTAGTTTAAACTTCAAATATTGAATATAGTGTGTGTGTGTGTGTGTGTGCGTAGGTCATTTAACTTGATGCACCTGTCTTGTCCGGTCTGCATGTGCATTTTACACAGCCTCAACTTGTTCAGTTCTAAGCAAGATTAACATTTTTTGTTTGTTTTTGATAATACTAATACTTACTACATAACGACACACGTCTTTGAAATTTCCTAACTCAACTATATGAACCTCATACATCATAGCACAGCAGCAGTTGCTAAAGCTGAGCTCACTGATCCGATGAGAGAGACGCTCCTCCTGTAATTCATAAAATGATAATGGCTAGCTGGTGGTGACAGTAAGAAGAGCACCATCCTTTCCGGAGCTCTTGACAATAAAACAAGTCAAAACATTTACCTGTTATCGTTACAAAAAACACTATTTCTGTTCTTGGGATGGGAGACATAAAAATTGAGTTTCCTTTCAATAGAGACAAACAAACAAAAGTTTCTCTTTTCATTCGAACAATGATGATACATAGGAGTACATTATGTATTTACATATATACATAATAGGTATATAGTTATCGTCAATAATATTTTTGTACTTTTTCTTGTCAACCCTTTCCATTTCTCAATTCGCAGGACCCTAAGAAGAAGGGAAGCCTTTATAATAAGTTTGTTTGGTATTACTTTGTTCAGCACAAGAGGTAGGTAATGATGATGCTTGTTACAAGCTACACCTGAATTGAATTTCAGAAGAATCTAAAATATCTCCACATCATAACTCTCTTTTTCACAAAAAAGTGTCTTTTAAGTCATGAATTACCGAATTACATGTCATGTCATGTACATAACTTCAAATTCAACATTCAACAAAGGTCTATATCATATATATTTATTATAGCTAAACAAAAAAAAAGAAGTTCAGAAGAAGGTATGCGTGGGAATTACAGATATTCCTTGGCTGCTTCCACTTTCTTTAGCAAGGAAATTAACCACGTTTGATTCATATCATAACTTTAACAATTCAATTCATACGTGTTTCATTGGATGTTGTAACATGTACTATGAATTTATTTTATTCACACGTACGCACGTAACAAAGTTTCACAGTGTAGTAAGTAGTCTTTCAACTTATTATTGTAACCGCAGTAGAAAACTCATCATAACAATAATTACTCTTATAGCATTCCTAACAAATAATATGACATTTTTCAAATTTTAACCAGTGTTTTTTTGGTTAATATATAATCAGAATCAGTACAAATGTCATGTTCACGGATACGAATTCTAACAGAAAGAGAAATTGCTTTCAAACCTTTATGTCATGAATGAAAAAGGAATGTACTCTCACCTCTCCGCTTAAATTAAATAACGAAACGTGTGCGCTATTCATTCGGTTTTAATGAGAGCTCGTTTTTTGGTCGTGACAGGGCAATTGGTTACATGCAATTTTTAAATGTCTCATAAAAAAAGAGTTGAGAGTGGGCAATATTTGCACTTTTAGCACCTTATCCTTCCTCAACCTTATTATTAGCTAAAATTTGTATGGACGGCAACAAAAGTAAGAGTGCAAGAAAGTGTCCATAATAATTGCATACATTGCATAAAAAATTGGAGTAAACTTGAGAATGACGAATAATGTTTTTTTAGAATAACGAGCAAAATTATTTTGTCTGGCTGAGATTTTTTTTTGAGGAAAAAGACATATTCACTTGCACGTTGCACGTATACAATTTTCTAATATATGTGAATGCCGTAATGACAATTTTGAATTTATGCAATTTCTCAGGTAAAATGATGTGCAAATTTGCTCATATGCACATATGTACAAAACTAGAAACTCGATAATGGGCCTTGATGTGTGATCATGACAAGAATTTTAAGGCATCCTGCTTGAATTACGTACATTGTCATTGAAAACTTGTGAACGAGTGTTGACGTGCAAGTGTAAAAATTGTCATTTTTCCTTGTGAAATCATCCTTTTTATTCTTTGTAGCTTATGAAGACGATGTTCATTGAAAGTTTTGGGTGTAATCTTCAAATTTTTTTTTATATGGAATATACTTTTAACTAGACACACTTTACGACCTGGTAATGATGAGGAAAGGAGACTATGAAATGCAATTAATATCAAACTGTAAAATCTTTTTTTAAAGCCAAATAAAAAATATGTTTACCTTTGTGGTAACATAGTCCAAAATCCTTTTGCAAACTATTATTTTTAAATTTATTAGCGATTGTCGTCGGCATAAAATCTGTAATTAGCTCTAATTACTGAGTTGATGGTAATTCAGCAGTAATCTGTAAAAGCTATCTTTTCTCAAAAATATACCCTTGGAGCACAATTCGCCAAAAATGCATGGGTGAACTTCAAGATGTATATTTTTACTTAAAAGTTGAAAACATTGAGAAAGTGAATGTCGAATGGAAGATAAGCTGACGAGGCTCTTAGTTTTGTGAGCCCTGTAGTCACACAAGTTGTAAAGCTTTTTTGTCAAATTGTCATTTAAATCGACATGACATACCTACATACAACCGCCAGTTTCCTTTCTCTTTCAATTAAGCATACACGTTAGAAAATGTACATTTTAATCAAACATTTCCAGATAGCATTTTTATCAAGATTAGCACAACACCACGGCTTTTTAATATGAGAGCACATGGTACATGTAATTAACATGAGTATCTCTCATAAAATGGATTTCCCGTTCGTATCATATATTTTTATATGTAGTTGGGAGAACGAGAACGAAAGCCATAAAAGTAATTTGATGATTAAAACGGTTTCCTGTCACCACATCAAATCTTCTTATCATTCTTCAAATCAGAGAACGGAGGGAGGCTCAAATATTTTAAAGCAGTCCATATATTATTCAATTGTTTTAAAAACTTTCATTGTTGTAGTTGTAGCACTTAATAATAAATGTCCACCCCCACAGCACTTTGAGTTTTTTTGCACCTCTTTGCTAGCAATAATTACAATAGAAATCTTGTACTAGAGGGACATGCTAGTTTGATTTTGATATATGTATGCATATTTTCTTTGTTGACCAACAATGGTGCTGATAATACTGGGCTGACCAACAATAAATTTTCGCGATATGGGATGATATGGATATGTGTGTCGCCATATACATGCCAGAAAATTAAATAAACTCATGTGCTTCTGAAGATGATACGATGAGCGCAGTGAAAGCATGAAAGAAAAAGGAAAAAATGCATTTGACTATGCATTTATGCATGATTTTTTCCCTTTTTTGTAAGTTGAAAGAGTGAATGATAAATGACGTACGGTTTTTCTTGAGCCTCTTGGCTGGCATTTTGAATTTTAATATTATAATTTTTTGTTAAGCCCATTGTTTGATTGTTTTGTGTTCTGATCTGAACGAACCAAACTATGCCAGTCATTGTAAATGGGCATGTAAAAGTCTATTATCATTATGGATTATTATCTATAGAAATATTGATATTGATAGCGAATGTGAATATATATATGTCTATTTATATTGTATAGGTATTTTATATATTACGTACTATCAACTATATAAAAACATTAAAATTATAGCAACAACATGAAAAGTGTTTGTTTCGGAACATAGAACAGTCAACTAAGCTGAAAATTACATGTAAAAAAATATGTGCATCGTACGTTTATATAGTAGAATAAATACCTATGCTCGTTTGCGGTTCGGCTATAGGTCAGCAGAAGATTTCCTCATCTCGCCACTTGCCAGGTTTTCTTTGAAATGAGCAATGGTGGTGGTGGTTGTAGCGTTGCGGAAAATGTGCTTTACTTGAATATATGCTCTTAATTCGTAATCATCTAACAAAAAAAAAACACTTCTATGTGGAATGCAGTATGATGACTCGTGTGAGTCAGATTTCGATTTTTGTTATGAATTTTTAAGAGTCAGCCCAAACATACAAAAAGTAAAATTACTTCAGAGCCATTCTAATTTTCTCAGGGCACTCACTGCACTGACTATAAACATATATACATATTGTCTTCATATTGCTCATCATATCATCATCGCGCAATAATATTTATATATATACCGAAAGACAATGCAAACATATACATACATATATAAACGCAACAATTTACGTTATATATGCAAGTAAATCTACAAACAAAACTGCTCATGAACACTGTATGTGTTCCGTGTGTGTTTTATAGTGTGGCATATGAGGAGAAGAAAGTTGAGAGTTGAGAGGAAGAGTATATTATACGGCTGATTGTCTTGCTCTCCTAGGATGAAAATGAAAGAAAAAACTGGTATATTTCATGCAATGAACAATTTACCTACATGTGTGCATGTATATACATATGAATCAAATGTAAATACATATTTGTACAAAACATATAATATTACATAGTATTTTATCTTGTATGCCCTATGGCCTTGTCGAGAAAAGAAAATTTACAAATTGAAATATATCACTAGTTCACCAGTATCAACGATCAACATTGCAATAAAATGGAATTACGTACACCACAAAGTATACAATGTGCAACACAATAATATGTACATATATATACTTACAGGCATACCACAAATAAGGAAAGGAAGGATATATACATAAATGTACGGTAATCAAATTGCAGATATATCTCTACAGGTATCTCATGTTTTTCTTGATTGTTGCGAGTGCATATAAGATACACATGTTACAAGGCTTTTGCTCCTTTCCTTAGCTCATTGACTCATTGTTGCCGTTCTGTTACCATTTTATTTATGAAACGATTTGGTCTGTAGGGCATATATATGTACACATGTATGTATATATATATAGTGTATATTAGTTGCGTTACGACTTCTACTAAACTGACTTGACTTGCAAGTTTTTCTGTATGCAGATAATACACACAATATAAAAATATCTTACCTGAAATGCAACAGGTGAAGGAAAGCCGATATACATAAACAGAAAAAAAGTGTAACATACCGCTCCGCGGTGAGCACTGTATGTTTTCTTATTTTTCTTCTTCTCATTCCTTGTAGCAGATGTATTCATCGTAATATTAAGAATCCTCATTATCATCATCATCGTGTTTAGAGATAGATTGTATAAGTATCTTGTAGAAAGCTATAATGTTTACCAAAATGTAAAGCAGTAGATCAGGAGGTAGGAATAGGTATGTAGTATACTGCGTAAGAGAACAACAAAACGAGAGATTTGTAATGCTTTTTCTTCTTGGTGACCTACAAACCAAAACAAAAATAATACAAAAGATGCATCTTTAAGAAACAGCGTCATCATCTTCTTCAATGAGCTGTCCGACGAAAACGATGAATATACGCATCGCATGCATGCATTTATAAACGTTGGGTGTCTGTCTGCTGGGGATGTAGATATCTAAACATATCTAAACATATTATTATATTTGTTATTAAAAGAAGGAACCTTCTGCAAAATGAAATCCGAAAGAAAATGATGCCGATTATTTTGAGCAGTGGTGGAGTTAGTGAGTGTATGTGTGTGTGAGCGTGAAATGCAATAATAATATTAAATTCTACTTATATATAATATTATATGAAGCTTATTGATATATTATACCATCAACCATACTCACTATTAAGGTTCACACATGTATGTAGCTATGTATGTATGTATGTATTTGCGCACAGACAATGTAGACAGTTAGAAAACAAATTACACTCTTACTTACAGCTCAAAGTAAGTAATACAACAAATAAGCTACGTGTGTAGTGTATGGTCAATTGTATGTTATGTACTTTTTCTTTTAGACGAACATTCCGCCTGTCTAATAGCTGCTTCCTTCTTTTTTTTTGGAAGTTTATATTGGCTTACTGCAACTTATAATTTTAAAGCTTGAAATCAAATGCACTTAAGTAAATAATTTTCTTACAAGTACATAAATAACTCACTTAAACTTCATAAGTGAAATATGACTTGTTTAGAAAGTAAAGTATGGGATTTATTTACAACAACAAGACAGGTTAGAATTTTCTCATAATAACTATGTTTCAAACTATGTATGTAAATAGGAACATCAAATATTAAAAAAATACATTTGAATTTACTTGATATAAAAATTGAATGTGGGGATGAATATTACTTTAATAGATATGCTATTTGTAAATTGTAAATTATATTGTTTGATGATCAACAGAAATACTGTCATTCATTCATATTCGCAAGAATTGACGTGCACGTGTATAATTTTTTTTTACTACAGTAAATAGTAAAAGTGAGTGATTTTCTTTATATGAATGTCCATAAAGCAGCTTTGCAAATATTAAATATGATATATAAATATTTAAGAGATTTAAAAGCTTTTTGCTAAGTGAGAAATGAATTACAGGTTCATGTTAATCGTCTTTAATTTCATCAGCGCATCTTGATGTAAATTTATAATAAATTAATAGTGACATGTTAAGTAAGTAGTGAAAGTTGAGGAAAACGAGACGCGCGCAGATCAATTCAATGTCATTGTCAGGTCACTTTTGTCCCTTGGGATTCAGAAATAAAAGCAAGTTTGCTCAAAGCGTTTCATGTAGAAAAATCTGCTAAAAGTTTCAACCAGTTATATTTAAATAAGAAAGGATTCTTAATCTAAATATTATTATGGCTATAATATGTACAGACACATATACATCTTTTCTATTTCACTCTCATCCTTTGTACTAGTGACACGCATTCCTAAATCCTACATACTCCCTCCGCCTACTATAATAACTAATGGCATTTCTCCTTCAACTTTCCTCTAATTTGCAAAAGTAGGTAGGTATACATGTATCCCGAAAACAACTGAAACATCACAACAGGAAGTTTTATGCATTTTTTTTAAATTTTCACGTGCGCGGTGTTCTTGCTGCTTTTTATCAACAACACTGCAATATGTAAGCGAAAGAAACGTGATCCGATTTATGTACACCACACTATGCAATGCTGCAGCAAGCGTTGAAAATGAAAATTAGATGATTCACAAGGAATCTCACGACTTTGCAGTTTATAGGCGATGATAATGAACCATTTTGTTACACCCGATGTGTTAACCGCAACGACATTTCATATGGCATGTCATGCCACACACATAGACAGGACACAGACTATGACTATGACTGTAGTACGTACATACTTCCTTGTTGCTTTTTATTTTTTGATATGATAAAGTTCTTTACTGTTCAGTAAAAGCTATTTTTAAAGCTATGCACTATAGATGACATATTTTTGTGTGCTTTTTGTCCTACACCTCGACATACAGGAAATGGTGTTTATATCCAACTAGTTGAGTAGTTTCGTTGTTAATTTGTTATCAACTACCGACGGCTACACAAATTGACCTGGTTCTATAACTAACTTGTAAATCTTTGATTTTTAATATTTGGATTTTTGGTTACTCATGTAAAGAAAGTTACTACAAGTTTGCAGAAATGTGTAATAATAATGTATGATGTCATTGGCTACTGACTTTTTGTGTGACGTCGTAAAGGCCGATGGCCGGCATACTCCCTATGAAACAGTATAAGTTTACCTTAAAAAGACTTTGGTATTTGGGTGTTGTTTCTCTTCTTCTCGGGAAAGGGCATGGTTTTATGGTTGCCTATGTGTGGGTGCGATGTAAGTAGGATTTTTTATTACTTGAAAAAATATCTGGCATACACTGAGGTTTTACATTCTTTAACCGGATTTTTAACACAGCGTAACACATTAAACTATAAACACTGAAAAAAATTCAGCCCAAGTATTTACCAAGTTCTCAAAATCTAGTGCTTATCGACTTGGCATCTTAATTTGTGAACGAAATGTGTGCATCCGAGATGCAATTAGGGGTTTGCAGGTGTAAAAAATAAAAATGCAAATCAATGCTTAAGACTTGTGTCTCACCTCACTCCTTGGTTTTTTAATCATATTTTCGTATCTGATTAGGATATAAATCTTATCAGCACTATTATCAGTAAAGCTTACCTGCTCTTCGTGTTATCCAACTTATGTTATAGCAGCAAGTACCACACACAAAGATCAAGATCAAGACCAACAAGCTAATATACATTTCCTGCTCACAAAAATCGTCATTGAGGATGAAAATGTTGATGCGATTACAAATGTAATAGTTTGTATGTGTGTCATTGCTGATGACAATCTAACGATCTAAGTTTAGGTTGCCAAAATGAAAATTACCATGCACCATGCCATAAAAAGCCGGTAATAAAATAAGAAGTTGTAAAGCAAGAACGGTAAGAAAAATGGACTTTAAAATTTGCGATGCATAACTGCTGCACAACATCTTACTTTGTGAATAAATGATGATATTGACCGCGGCCATGGTCGTTTTTGGTGCATATAAAAAAATGTGGATTGTTCTTTAAGTCAAGCTTTTTTGTTAGCCCACGTTTTTTTACGATCACATTACATTGATACAATGCATATACATATTTGCATATTTAAATTGGGTATTAAACGTTGCATCTGTGTGACTTTGTGACTCATCCAACGCAACGCTTCCAAAAATTCAACCCGGTCATGCTATACACTTCACCCTGTACTACCCCAAACATAATCATATCGCAATCATTAAGATTATTATAAGAAAACTTGCTTTGTACGTACATATGATTACGTGATGGCGAGTCTTGTTGAGAGTGGCAGTGGTGGCGAGCAAATGGTGAGGGGAATTAAAGTAGCTACTATCCCAAAAAAAAATGCCTTTTACTGATGCACACGCACAAACAAGAGGACCTGTAGCAAGGTGGTTATAACGGTATATTTTTTCCTTGATCATCTTCATCCTTTCATCTCCATCCATTCTCCTACCCAAACTCACTCCTCGGCATATATTATTTATTATTATTATATTTTTGTTGTATAGCAGCATTACTTACAACCATACATCATATCATCCCATCATCATCATCATCATCATCAACAACAACACACACACTTTCCTGAACATTTCTTCCCCACCAGTTTAATATTCAATTTTTATATACAAGATGATTTTATAAATAAGAATAAACTTGCCAGTACACATACCGCATACACATGTATAACTGGCATTTTCTTCTTTCTAGAGACTGCTTCTATAAATGAAGATGATACAATGAATGATCATTTTATTCTCACTCTACCACCTGAGGACATTTTGAAATATCATCTCAACTGCTTCATGCCTCTCAGGCTTCCTTTCCTCGGCACTCATTGAAATATCCGTGTTTGTTAGCACCATCACACATCACATCGTCATCTTTTGTCGTATTGCATTTTGTATTGTGGGTCACTTTACTATCATTACAACCCACTATGCTACCCTATCAAACTATCAAGTTACATGGCTCCCGTTTTCGTCATGCAATGCCTCTTGTTATTCTCGCTTTATGAAATTATAACAAATTGTTGATTTTAATAGTTGCGTATTGCTATATGAATGCGTTTGTATGTTGCGTGAGTGTAACAAGTACGTACTTTTCTTCTCGTTTGATTTTAAGTGGAGAAAATGCCTCCATATACAAGTCCAAGCCCCCTTCTATCCATCTACAAAGCAACCCAATCAAAGCAATATTATACCCTTGACCGAATAACATCTTGTTCAGAAAATCCCACTGTACTTAAATATCATCATCTCATATTATTCAAAAAAAAAAAAAAAAAATCAAATGTCCAACCAAGTAGGTATATTGGTGTACATGTAAATGTAACGAGCAGAAGAGGAACAGGCACAAATCCCATCTCGGTTCCCCATGCTTCATTGAACGTGTAATTTGTTGAGGTTTTTAAGATTCATCAAATGGAAAAGGATCTTTCTGCTTTTGTGCTAAGAACTACTTTTCCTTTTCGTCTAATGTCGAATGGAAGACGAATGTGCACCACAGTATTTTTTCATGACACACTAATGTAACTTGTCGTGAAAATTGGGGTGACGGGAAACAGATACATTTATCTAATAAAATTGTATTGTAAAGCTCCTCTGAACATCATGTACATTTCTTCCACTTGTATAATGTATATTGAATTGTCATTTATTAGGATCTCATACATAACTTGTATAAACCAGATATTTTACTATTTTTAGCCTGCCACACGGGACATATTCTTCCCCGCAAATGCATTCCTCTTGTTTTTGTTTGGCAGGGATACATTTCACTTTTACAATCATTTCATTATTTTTCCTAAGAATTTGTTTCCTCTAATTAGGGAAAGTAGTAGTCGGTGGTAGTATAACAACTCATCCTTAGAAAATTATTTATAATTTATACCTAATGGAAAAGTGAAGCTAAGCACTCGACAAAAAAATTTTGAGTGGGGGAGCTGTTATGATATAAGTGATGTATCATGTTATCGTGTATAGCACGTTTGCTTACGCATCAATGTTAAGTGCATCATTATTGTCGAATTTATTTTAGAAACATAATTACTGGATGTCTGACTATGATTTCATCGTAAGTGGCGCTAGTATAGCGTTGAATTTGGTATACGTAAGTACGAATACGTAAGCTCATCAACAGTTAAATAGCCTTTCAGTAAGTTCATCCCTTAGGGATTTCAATTTCAAGTTTATTATGGTGAAAAAGTACATGATGATGATCATCATCATAATCAGCAACATTTTTTATTTGATTTAATGAACGAAAGAACAATTTAGATTATAAAATGCTACATAAACGATGATGATGCAGAGCAGCCAAAGAAGAAGAAAAAAATCGAGAGCACGATTTTTTTTGTCTGGGTATACACATAATAAATATACATACATTTATGGTGGTGTGTGTACTTCAATTAAAAGATACGTAAATCGTGTTGCTGTAATGATGATTAGCCAGTAGTTTATTACAATAATTAAATTGATTATATCAAATTACACTACACCGTATCTACTGTACTAGCAGAATTTATAAACAAAACAACAAATGTTTCATCAAGTGATTAAAAAACCATTGAAATGCATGTGCATATTTTATTTCTATATTAGTTTTGCATTACATACATACATACATATATACTGGTGTGTTTGTATGAGCTTGTTATGTTACGTTTTTACGAATCTTCTTGATTGGCATCTTTGATAAGTCTGCTGTTGGCTTAACACTATTTTATCTATTTGAATAACATATCTACATAATTATCTATCATAATTCTATTTATAAAAAAATGCTTCAAAATGTATGGAGTGTGCAATAAAAACTCATTTTTTTACTGGGTTACTGATGAAATTGAATGGTAAAGCACAAAAACTAAGAAAGCTGTATATATTTTTTATGGAGCTTCCAATTTCTTTAGACAGAAGTGTGTAATTTGTTTTCTCAAAAATTGTTTTTGTTATTTCTTGTAAACTTGAGAGCATTGTACTGTACATCAATATTACTTTAATATATTTTTCTTGAAAATGATACCTTCAGGGGATGTATCGGAATAGTAAATGTGCGTGATAATAAACAAATAATGACTTTTTGCCCCAATGACACATAATGGAACTAAGCATGAAAAATGCTCCCTTTTGTTTGTCTGTGTAGAGGGATTCTTTGAATCTATGTAAGAAACCCATTAAGATCTCTTTAGAAATATTTCGTCGTGGTCGGCTTGACTAGAACTGATAAAAATCGTAATGGTTATAACCCCTCCAGTAGTAGCTGCAGAGTGAGTGACTCGAAACATAATGCGTAAGGTGGTTTTGTAATCCCAACCTACCTGGAAAATGTACATAGTGTTTACATTCAAGTCACTTCTTTAATGTTGAGTAGGTCAAGGAAGTCTTACTGTTGTGTTGTGTTATTTATGAAGATATACTGCAACACTATTGTTAATTGAAAAATTCTTTGTACGGAGATTAGCTTCCTATCCCTTTCACTACTCTTCCAGCGAGATAAGGTGGTCATTAATGGTTGCTTTTTGGGAGGGTACCACTCATATTTGTGCCAAGGTCAGTTACGAGGTTTTATGTACACAATGTCTATTGCCGGAAAAGGGACGGTGAGCTTTGTTTATTGTGTATTTTATGCCAGTCGTGTTCGTGTGGTATTGAAATGGTTTGCTGATGACCAGCCTGGCATAATATCCCACTTTTTTAATGACAAAAGATGAAAGGGTAAGGCCAAGGCTACGTATGGATTATGGAGACCATTTTATAGTAGGAATCCTTTCGGCGTCGTCATAATTTTTTTGTAATTTTGTGTGAAGCGTAAGCTGTAAGAAATACGTGATGCATTCCAGTTTTTTGTAGAACTTACGTCAGGGGGATGTTTTTCTCTTTGTGAGAATTGAGAACCTACTGGAAAAAATAAAAATAAAGTTACCAATTTCTTGTTGTCTTTTTTTTAAATCTCGACTTGCATAAAGTATTAATAACATCACAGCATGCTATTGTTGTTTCTTGGAAAAACCAAATAAAGATGTATAGTACCAGTACCTCTTTAGATTTAGTTATGATATCTGATGTGCACATAACAAAATAATCAAAGCGTATACTATGAATATGAGTACATTTCCGGTGCAGGCTAAAAAAACCTCATAGTCATGTTTATTACTGTGTTCGTTTGAACATGTATGCTATGCATGGTCATAACTATAAAGAGGAACGATATTGACTTACATAAATTTAAAAAGGAGATAATTAAATAATATGTGCCTACCTGCACGTAAAGTATACCTAGCGAAGTAGATATATGAATATGGTGCTATTTCCTGGTGCATTTTGCTTTCCGGTCTCACTTGTTGCAAAACCGGACTCATCTCTCAAACCACGGATGTACTACTACTACTACATGCGTAAAGAAACTAGTTCAATTTCGGTTAGCTGAGAAAATGAATTATTAGAATCATATTTCATGCTATTCTCTATTGAGCAATCTTATATCATTGTTACTGGGTTTCCGTGAACATCATCGTATCATTGAATATAATATATTAACCTGCTTTTTATCACAACATGTCTGTCAATTAATTTGTGAAATGTATGCAGAGAAAAGATCCATACATCAGTGTATTGCCATTGTGTATACGCAAGTGCGCTTCGTTTTTTTTTAAATTTATGATCACATGTGGATACTTTCTTGATGTGTGTATATGCACAAAAAGTGTGAAAAGTAGAATACCCGATGACATGACAGTATCCCCTTTGTTATACAATCGGCAATCAGGGTGCATCAAAAGAGTTGATTATTAAGTAAGTTAAGTAAACATTATGTATTATTCTTGCCTTGCAGCTGTTACGGATTACATTGTTGTCTTCATAGGTATGTGAATATCTTTGCAGGTATTTTTGCATTCATTCCGAGAAATGGATCATAATATAATGTACGTTTTCTGAGTTCCTTCAAGAACAAACATAAACACTTTTCTTTCATATCAAATAGGTAACAACCGCAAGCTAGTCACTACACTATAAAGGATATTGTAGTTGTTATTATTATATTACCTGTCCTCATTTTCTTTCAGTAGTACAACAATACTATATACATAATATGAAATTATTACTAGGAAAAATAGTATAATATAATTGCTGGCGGTGGCATCTTCTTAAAGGTTTATATTCATATATTTACACATGCATGCATTCTTTGCATACGCGTACATCTTCACGTAATAATAATTATTACTTTTCGCGTGCATATTTTATAGTAAGCACGCTTTACATAGGTACCTACATATGCTTTATACTACTTTCTAATAATAAATTTGCAATTTTATCAAATCCTTCAAGGCATCCCCTCGTCTACAGAGTTGAGTAATTGACAAAGTATATTTACTTACCTGAAAGAGATGCACTTATAATCTAAAACCTTATTTTTAATTTTTTTTAGAACTATGTTGCATATACTAGATCTCAAAATTTGGACTACTTTGTTATCATCACATACAAAGAAAACTGAAACAATACATGCTTTAATGTAGACTGTAGGCTATAATGTGCAAGTGCAAACATTCGCATCATCATTCCCTATTCTCTTTGCATATATTTATTTTGATGATAAGGCAATTGTACCTATGTAATGTGTAATACCTACTGCTACACTTTATTTTTACCTATGCCAGAAATAATATACAATATGCCAATTTGGCATGCTTTTCCTACTTTGTGTTATTATTTAGAGAAAGAAAATGATGTAATTGTTGAATAAAGCAAAGTATAACAAATTAAATGATGAGATGACAGAAAAGAGCAGCAGGCTACACAAAACAGGAGTAATTACATAGTCTATAGCACCGCAATTAGTCTTCTAGTCTAATGCAGCCAGCCAAGTAGATAAATGGGGACAGTTTCTGTGTAGTGTAAAGTGTAATAAAGTTTTGTCATGTTAGTTAGCTAGAATTGGATTGCAGTTTTGAACCGAATTTACGACGACAACGACAAGCTACTTAAAAATTTTAGCAGACATACTGCGGCGGGCTATGGATGGGTGCAGTTTATGACAATGACTTACAAATAATTAATACCTTCACCCATCCTATCATGCTTTGTTTTTCCTCATTTTTATCATCACACGAATCTAAAAAAAAACATGTATTTAGTAGTTTTTCAACTTAGGTATGCATTTTTTACACTCCTGACCAATTATTAGGAAAACCTCGCCTATTTATTGCAATAAATTTCCTGATTTGGGAGAGTTTTTTAAACGAAAATCTTCTTCTTTTTAAATTATTCATAACAGAAGCTGTGCTGGAAGACACGAAACTTTTTGTAATGTTGTTTATTTTCTGTAAAGATGTAAAAATGCAGGATGGTAGCATTTTTGCTATTGTTTTTCATCAATTTAATTGAATTACAACACCAACAGAACACATGCCATTATGCGTGGAGATGTACAAGTTTAATTTAAATTTTGATATAAAGCACATAAGACATGGTTTGAAACGCCGCATTTCTGTGTAAAATCATCCTTTATATCCGATCCTCTCACAAAAACGCTTGCGTTTTTCAGCTCGAGTGACCATGCGAAGTTTTTGAACTTTTGGGTTGGATACACGAGGTTTTGTGTGTCACGACTTGCAATGGCTAAAACGTAAGATTTACTGCAACATCATCTTCCTCCCTCCCTCCCGTCGCAAAGTGATTTTCACACCACCTGTGTGGGTAGTATGCAGTGCATCCTCTAATCCTTTGTTTCTTTCTCGCTATTTTTTGTTCTTGAGATACACTTCTGAAATAGCTTATCTCTCTACCTTGTTCACTGTGTGCCAGCTAGTGCGACGTATGTATAAATACGTGCTACTTGGTAGATAAAGATTTTGAAAAAAAACTAAATAATATACTTAGAGGATGTGATTTAGCAGCTTTTCATTAAGGAAAAGTGCTTACTGGCTTTAACTCAAAATTGCAATTTTAAATTACAACACAAGCAAGCAACAACGTAGTAATACTAATTTGATGCACGTAACGCACATTTGTGCAAAGAAGAAGTATGAAAAAAGATGAGTTTTTTTACCTTCTTTATTTAACATCTTTTTTTTTCTCCCTCTCTCACTGGACCGGTTTCTTCATATTTCCTTGTATTTCTTTTTCTATTGACGACTAAAATTGTATTCATCACAAAGTTAGTGTGGTTTTCAAAATTGAGGTCAGGTGGTGAAGTCTAGGGAAACATTCAAACGATATGCATGTGCGTAGAATCGTAGAATTTCATGTCTTTTGTCATTTTACTTTATAGACTTTGGCAACTGGTATTGCAACTGCACTGCGCTGTGCTGCTGAGTTGAGAGCAGTCTACGGTAACCGCTGCGGCGGTGAGAATTGGGTTACGCGCCTATATTTGATCTACAATTCGTATTATCCGACCGAAAATAAAAACATTTTTGATTGTTGAATCGAATAATAATTGTTTACGCTTCTTAGAATAAATAACATTGATTTACGTAAAATAAACAAATTCGCTTCTGTTCGAACCGTTTAAAATTTTTTTTTCAAAATGTGCAGGAAATGCACCTACTTTAATATATTCACGGTTCGAACTCGAACTATGGCCATGCAAGTGTAAATGTACCTACGTATTTAATGTATCCATTGTCATGCACGAATTATGTTGCGCGCGTAATTGAAAAATTCGTATTTTTACGATTTTCGTTATTTTTTAAACATGCTCAAGTGTCTTTTTTTTAATTTGCAGTGTTATCCTGTGGATATCCTGGAGCTCCTGCTCATTCCTCACTCACTTTCTCTGCCCCCGAACTCCGACCTGGGGTTGTGGCATCGTACGCTTGTGAGCGAGGATTTGAACTTTTAGGACCTTCTAGACGGAATTGCCAAGCTGACGGAAGATGGTTACCAGAAGGAATCCCTTTTTGTGGTAAGATTTTACAACCTTTTTTAATGATTGCTCATTATTTGTAACAAGACTTTTTTTTACTTAAAATTCACAAATTTATGTAAAAACACAATCATAAAAGAGACCCGAGACTACACCAAAAAGTGGCATATAATATGCTAATCCAATCAGTATTGCTATTAATGACCATAGATCAAAGGGCTATATGTATAATAATGATAACTTCCGGTTTTTCATGATAAGAGCTTTAAGCTTTGAAATAATGCAACGTTGGGTGCCTCAGAGTCACAGCAGTGTCTAGAATCGTGTACAAACTATTTTATTATTATTATTATTAAAATCTGACATGTCGTGACTACGCCTTAATAAAAATTTACTAGATACTTTTAGACTATTTTAACCTCAATATTTACGGTCATACATCACTCAATACATGTGAGGAAACTAAATAGCAATTTCAGTAATAAAAGTTACATAATTTTACATAAATATTTATGGGCCTTATAAAAACACTTTAACTAATTTTAAAGATTTCAGTGAAATATTAACTTTTGATTAATAAATTTCATCAAAAAACCATAGCCCCAGCGTACGTAAATACATATGTTCATCACCACATAATCTTAAATTTATTTTGCGTGATGTATGCATTTAAGATATTGATGGTGATTGTGAAATATTATATATGAGGGACCTATAACTTTAATATTTTTTATTTAGGCTTATTGCAAAAGGGGAAAGTATAGATAAGATAATGTAAATACATGACTACATAGGCATTTCTTCTGTAGATGTAAAAATTATTCACGCTTTATTGAACAATGTAATAAGGTATGTTCCTTACACATTGTCAATTGTCAGTACCCAAGCTAAAAACGGAAGTCATACCTACGTGACAAGCCCTTTTACTCATCCTTAAATATAAAAAGTGTGTATGTAACTTTATGATACATGTAATGTAATAATGTGCAATGAAAGAGCTTGTAATAGTGGTATTATTATTATTATTACTATTACCTCTCAATTTCCGGTCAATCTTACAAAATACAAAGCTATATAATGCAGCAAAATACACCCAATATATACTTAACCTAGTGGGAATATAATGTAGGTAGGTATACAAACTTCAAAAATATTTTTTACATAAAAATAGCGTTCACAGCAACATACAAAAAAATCACAACAATGCGGTTTCCCTTATTGACTCACTCAACTACATAGTATATTACTACACGTATTTTATCGCAGAAGATTCATCTCCGCTCGGAGCAGTGAAAGCGACATTTCAATTCATCCAATAAGCATTCCTATTATTATTTGCCACAAGAAGTAGTATCACTCATAACAGTCACAACCCACAACGCACAGCAGTCATCACGATCGTCATCATCATCGTGTGCTTAACAATCGAAAAGAAGAATTTAACAATATGTACGCCTTTGTTTACCATTATTATTATTATATTATTATTATTGTTACCACCGAAGCTATTGCAAAAAACTGCCTGTGTGTATAAAAAGAGGAAGAGGCCGTTTCCTGATATAAGTTTACGGGGAAATGGCATTTATGTATTTACAATCATAATCACTTTTTCAACAACATCATTTTCTTGTTTCTAGAGAAGATGGCTCTAGGCTTGTAAGGAATTTAGCCATTTGTCACCTTTTGAAGACAGACATCTATTACGGCTCCTCGCTAACCATCCCTCATATTGCCATTGCATTGTTGAAAAAAAACACTTCATGTGGGAGTACATTACTTATTTGAAACCTCTTGAAAAAAGATGTAAAAAAGATATATGCATAATATAAAAATAATAATAACAATAATAATTCTTACGTAGATGCTGACGCAGTGGCTTCAAAAAGTAATGAACCGTCGCACTGTTTCCTCCTTACTTTTTTTTTGTCTGACTGCTGCTGGCTGGCATATTTTTAAAATAAATTTTCAAGGAGTCTGCACGCAGTAAACAGCAGCAGCGTAACAACGTCATGTCATTATTATCGCATGCATCATCACCACCACCATCCCCGTCAGTTCAATACTTACCCAATATCCCATTTCCTTTTTTTTACGTTGTTGAAATTTTTTGCTGAGTGTTTACTACTAACTTACTAGCACATAGACACGTTGACATCCTTGAATGAATACATACTGAGTAAGTCATTGTTCGAAATATTTTTGCTATAATCATGATCATCATTATCTACTTACATTACCACTACCATGTATCCAACAACATAAACACCTCTTTTTCACAATTTTTTATAAAAAGAAAAACCCCTAAAAATCTTCTTAAACTATCAACAACCATTAAAATAACGTATTACTACATTCATTGAAAATTGACTCTTCAAAATAACTTTACAATTTTTGTTATGAAATGAAAAATGGCACACAATTATCCAAACACTCTTGGTTTCCTTTCGGTTATATTATGTATGGGTAAGCATAATATAGGCATAATGATATTTTACACTTTTTTGGTAATGTGTAATGAAAGTGCTTTATATGGCAGAGATAGCGAGAAATAAGGATATCAATAGATACTTACATTTTAAAGATTCATGATGTCATTATATCCTAAGAGTTCCTTTATAAAAAAATTAAAGAAATGATTCATTGGAAAAGTATTTCATCTTCATTTTTTTCAGTTTCACGAATTTATTTCCTATTTTGTTCCTTCCTATTTTTTTAAAAGTTTAAAGCAGGGCTTTACAATAACACCTCATGAAAAATCGTGGTACTTAAATAAATGTGTGAAAATAATTCATATTTTTTTTCTTCTGTCAGCACTATATCCCTTATTCCTTACAAGGTACAGCAGTAGACATTTATGAAATATTAAAACTTTCATTGTTACTCCGTTTTGACTTTTTTTATGAAGAAAGTGCAAGTATAGTAAGTGTGTAGTCGTAATTTGATTTTTTTTAAACGTACATTTTTTTCGAGTGGAATTATGCCTAATTTGTTAGATAACTGATTTATAACTGCTGCCAAAAATGGCGGTGGTAATGGGAGTATATTGCAATGCATCATTCGAGAAAAGAGAAAAGGAAATCAATAAAGCAAATTGTTCTTGGCCATTATTGTTATTATTATTGGTAATTTATATTATAATGAGTGAACATTGTCTTGCCAGGAGTAAACTTTGAAAAGAATTAATTTAGCTGAAAGATTTTTTTGTATTCATTATTACACACAGGTAAACAATAAAAATGCACTTTTATGCACTCAATGCACATTGGAATAAAATACAAAATTAACATTTAGTAAAAGTTGCTTTAAGAGTTCAATTTTGAAGTTGCATTTTTTGGCATAAACTTATGCAATAATTACAGGAGTCTAGACCATAATATGAAAGTGTTGACCAATAGGTACACATATACTGAGAATTGATGATGATGATGATGAACAACCAGTATCACTGATTGTGAGATTTTTGAAAATTTTAATGGCTAATGAGAGGATCTACATATGTACATGTTTGTTCTTTTCCCAATCTTTGTAATATATATTTATGTATGTAGTGCCATGTTGAGCATTTATCAATATAGTAAAAAAGCTCTTTTGTTTCTGACAAGCATATCACGTACTTTAAAACAGAATTTGACGTTAATGAGACTATTATATTCGGATAAGGAGTTTCGTGAAACTCTTTAAAAAGTGTCGTACAGTAATCATCAATCAGATCAGATCAGTCATGGGACGGATTCCACAATACTTTTCCTTTGATTTTGGATTCACGTATTCACACACTTTTTAGCATTTAAATTTTGTATGCATGCCGAAATATAAAAGCAGTACAAAGAACTCTATATTTTTTTCAGTTTTCAGTTTCAGTGATTATTATTAGGTATGTTAAATTCATGTTATTCTTGTACTTTGCTTAAGCTTTTACATCTAGAGAGACTACTAATTACATGCCGTAATGACGAGTGATGATCTTTGGTTTTCACTTTCAACTTGTTATTAATTTATTATTAGTTGCAGCAGTACATAAATGCTAAATTTCAACATGATTACGTGATTTTGAGCTACTCTGTTTTGTGTTGTAGCGAGTACATTTTGTACAAAACTAAAACAAGATGAGAACTCCCATGTGTTTGTATTTGTGCTGACCACTAAAAAAAACAAATTCCCATGTGTTTACGCACACATAATTCAGCAAGTTGTGCATAAAAAACAACAATTTCTTTAAGATGATCTTTAAAATCGGTAGGCTTTTATGTGTACTATGAACGCAAACCTTACAAAAAAACATTATCATCCTCACTTCAAATTTATTCTTGTACAGGGCTGCTGAAGTGTGTATGTAGCGGTTAGTCAGACAGTAGTAGTAGTCGTCTCTGTTCTGTGTTCTTATTAGTTTACCGTTCGTTTGTTTTTATTGTTGTGCAAAATAATTTTTTTATCATAATTGTACTGTTGTTTGCTTGAAAACGATGGATGACTGATCATTATTGTAATAAACGTAAATTTAATGATAATAAAAAAAAGTTTGCTGTAAATTGTAACACGTGAATGTTGCATTTTTACAAACCACAGCGCAGCGTAGCGTATGCATGCATATCGCATATATGTATACCTGTTTGAATTTGAATACCTGCACAGACACAATACACATAGCATTATGAAAATTTTGTAGTATTTATTTACGTGCTTAAGATCTCATCTAGTTTTAATTTCACAAAAAAAGAAGATTTATTACCTTTTATGATTATGATGGCTTATTCTGTTTGAGTTTTAAATTCTTCTCCTTCTGCTGCTGCTGCTGAAATATGACGTGATAAGTATACTGCCACAATAATATTTAAAAAATATTCGCTTTCAACTTCAGTTCGAGTACAATTTTGGCTCAAACATACCAGTCTTTCCTACTAAAAATTCAGGAGAAAAAGTTCTCAAGTATACGAAAAATTCCCCCATGAACTTGTCCAACCTGCAAAATCGTGAAAATCCCATAAATCTTTAGAAAAAAGATATATGTTTGATGTCAATTTTAAAATATGCAAAACTTAACTGTTAATTCCTTCGGAATCTAGTCAACTCATTGTCATTTTAAGGTAATAAATATTCTAATTTGTCCATCAAGCTGTATCGTTTACTCGACCAGCCCATATTATCATTTCTCTGAAAGGTTTTCCCGAAAACGGATATTTTGATATCCCGTTTACTATAAAAACTGAGATTTTGGCTAAGCAGTTGTGGTAAATTGAAGAAATTAACAGGCACACTAATATTTATGGAGATTCCTTCAACCCTTAATTTAATTGTATGTTTTTGTAAAGACAAATTAACAGAAAATGTCATCAATGCTAAGAAAATGCATCATTCAAATAATTTAGCAAACCGGCTTTTACATTTTTTATTCAAAAAATTACACACTTAGACAATCGTGTATGCTTTTCCTTTCAGTCGCTTTACGAGATATTTTGGCTCATAATATTGGAAATAAAGCGGTTGTTCCTCTGTCAGATGTCAAAACGATAAGGCAAATTTTATGCAAAAAATATATGAACATGTACAGACTATTTTGTCGCCGCCGGCAATTTTTATTTTCATGAGATCTATACTTGTGTTTTCTTATGTAGCATTATTTTATCATTTTGACAAAAATGTATAATGCAGAAAAGTCCAAACATATTGTCTAGTATGTAATATATAATGCAAGCAGATTTATTAAATTATGGAACTACGCAGTACTATATTATAGAATAATATTTCCTTAGAGGTGTTAACCAATTTTATGCAGTATGCGTGTTGCTCCCACTTTTGTTCGAAGATCACTTAATCCCATGTATCAAATCCCAATTCCCAATCACTATTGTCTCTCGTGACTACTTTTTAACCATACTACTATATAACTATAACAATACTACAACAACTACGTGCTGCATATCATCTCACGATTGAAATCCCACTTCATTAATAAATATTTTATTCGGCACCAAAACAATGCATAGTCGCAAGGCAACTTCCCCTCTGAAATAATCAACAAAAATGCCAACTTTTTAATATTCTCTACACTACAAAAACCCTGGACGTCTTTCTCAGAATCTAATAAGGAGAATACGTCCAAGTTTTTCGTAGTGTAGTAGTTTTAAAAAAGGATGTTGATAATTCCAATGCATTTTCTTTGATGAAGCTTTAAATGTGTGCATTTAGCTAGTAATTAAAGATCTTGACGCCAATTTTCCCTCTGGTGCAATCGTCAATTTGCCCACGCATAAATTTAAAGTTATATAGGCATGTACTTCCCTTAAGTTCAAACTCCTTGTTCTTGGCTGTTTCTTTTGGTTTCTGCACCTGCATACAAGAAAAATAGTATAATATATTGTAATAGCCATGTCTACATTGATACATATGCCTTCACAAAAATCATTTGCATAATGCAACTAGAGCTGGTTTCGCCTAGATCCCAAAAGAATAAATAATAATTGTTATTGTTTACTAATCCAAGTGAGGACATCATGGGTGAAAAGTGCATGATATTTTTGCTGAATCATCCGGATTTGGCTGATTATTACACTTTGCGTCCTGCTGATTCATACGTTTTCAAAGTTATGACTATGACGTTTCCTTTTACGGAACCCCTTTGTTCGCATTTTTTTAAAGTTCATTTTTGACTGTACCTTTAAAAGGATATAGTGAAAAACAGTTTGTGAATTTTATTGTTATTTCCTGAAACATTATTGTTGACCCCTACTGCATACATAATACAGTACATAATACATACTCGCAACGGATATTAGAATAAGTTGGCGTTAGCACGTAGTTGTGATTTAGGTTCCTGCGTTGCATCAAATTTCATGTTTTTTTATTAATCCTACTTTTATTGAAAAAATACGGATTTTTTTTTATCAAACTTTGAGTGAATGTACGAATTGAATACAGTGGCAAAAAATAAAATGTGATTATAAAAAAAAATGGAACAGTTTTCATAAAACTTGGTTTTTACTCCTCCATTTCATATTTTTATGTAACTTTTACCTTGATTTTCTTAGAAAAAACGTACAAAATGCTAAACTTAAAATGACTGCCATAACTTGGATTCGGCATATAATTGCGGAATTTTATGAGATCATAAATATAGATAAACTACTTTATCAATAATCTTCAGTTAGAGTTTTTTTGAAGAAGAGTTTTTTTTGCATCAGACCAGAGAGTATCCTTTTATCTTGGTAATATTGCATATCTGATTGGATTACAAAATCTCACCAAGATATAATTAAAATTTGTACCAACAACAAGAGGCTAAAATGAATATAGACTATCAAAAAGGCTTTTTGTCTGCCATAATTATTATTCTAATAATTAACCAATATTACTATAGTAATTTTAGTAGAACTTTCATATAAATTATTATGTAGACGTTATTAATAATATTAATGGTTAAACATTAATATTTTTTAAACGCGAATTTAAAAACAAAATGCTTGAACTTTTGGTGGTCGGGGTCTAAAAAGAATTAGCCTTTTTCTGTAGAAGATGAACCGTGCACCTGCACTACTGAAGATCAATAAAAGCATTCAGATAACTAAGGTCTCCGAGTCATTTTATACCCATTTCTCTATTTCAAGTTATATGATTTGATTTGGCTTTGCAGTTTGCAATTGCTATGATCATAAAAAGTAATTGCTAAAAACTAGAATGAAGATATAGGCACTGTTGTCTGCAAAAACAGTTATTACAACTTGAAACCCAAATAAAGTATGTACACATATTTATAGTCGGTGGGGGATGCGTAGTAATAGAAAAAAAACAACGGGAAAGGAGTCGCAAACTCACTCGTAATCATAAAATAGAGATCTGTCTGTTTTGTCTGTTGGTTAGTAAAACAAATGAGGTAGGTTGTTAAAGATCAAAGACTCACCAGCGGGTAGCCAGTCACTTTGAATAAGTAGGAAAACCATAATGACTGAAGTGAATGGCTTGTATATTGTATACGGTCAAAATGAAGATACAAATGCTAACAAATCTGTTAGTTTTCTGTAAGTTGTAAATATGTAACACTAGCCTTTTTATATGTTATCGTTTTGTCAATCTTCTGTAAATGAAAATAGCATATTTCTCCTTTTATAAATTCTGTTCATCTGCAAATGAATCGGGATGCTAAAATGACAACCTCCTATACACCAACACGTCTATAGCTTACACGGGAAAATAGAAATGAAAATTTTAGTTTGTTGCCGGTACACATTGTACTTTAAATTTTCACATCAACATAAAGTAAAAAGCGGAATTACATACCATACACATTATAGAGTTTACAGCATTGCATTGCTTTTACTTTTTGCATAGGTTTTTGCACTTCCCCAAAATTTCTGCCCTTTCCAACCTATAGCTTCTTCCACATCTTTGAAGTCCAGGTTTTTATTTTACCGGCGTTCTGAATCTACACACATTTTGTGTAATCCCTTCTTTGTACAAATGTTTGAAATTAGGCAATGTTAAAAGTTATGATATAATTAAATCCTGTGAACTCAATAATAATAAAATTATCTGGTTCCCATAAAATCGAAACTTAAACATGTGCTATGTTTGTGATATTGATTGTACATAGAAGTAGTTCTTCTATCCCTCTGACGCAAGTGAAATAGATAATTATTATAAAGACAATGTGTAACATAGCAACTATGAATTATACAATACAAAACTAATTAACAAAAATAAAATGTGAGTCAGACTCAGTATATTATTTACGAATTTTCGGCAGTTCATATTTTTGTTCACTTGATATCTATATCTTATTGGGCATTTTTTTGTGTCAAAAAACAAATTGATGTTTCCTGATCACTTTTTCATTCTTCTTCAGAGTATATCAGATGTGGCTTGTAGATTAATATGTCATACATGTATTTTGTCACGTGGCGCTAAATAACTCAGTATGATGCATCAAAGAGAAATTTGGCAGACCCAACAACTCAAAAGAATTTTTTGAAATTGAAATAGTTTGCCTGTAAATTCTTATTTATTTTAGTTTTTCTCGTCCCCATTGTATTTATTGTCTGCAATACGTCAATATTACCAATAAATAGTATATTATTCAATACTGGCAAATATACACGGAAGTCCTTGTAAATTTGTGGACTCTCTCACTGCTGCGTGTGCAATGCACCATGGTCAAACACAGATGCGCACCACCGCATCCATTGTCTCTCGGTATATTATATACATTTTCACAAACAAACAACGGATGATGCGTGCTTAACCAACCACCGCACAACACCAACAAAATTTCAAAATTGTAGACAAATACATAATATCTATCATTAAGCAATTTCATTTTGTGTTACTGCGGTTGCATCTAAAACTAGTTAGCGTGTCTTAATCATTTATTTGAATTAAATTTTGAAAATATTCTTCTTTCATCTATTCGATCGACCGAGACAGCTTTTCAAGAAAGTTTATTTTAGCGCATCATTATATAGCATGTTGGTTTTTTTGTATGATTCACAAGTAAAACAAAAAAATTTCAAGAAATTTAAAAAATTTAAATGAAATTAAACTAATTTTCCAGTTTATCATAGTGTAGCCATTTATTTGTACAAAAATAAGCTTTTTTATTGGACACCTCCACGTGTCTATAGATTTAGAAAGGAAACATGTTAAATAAATTCATTCATTACCAATAATTTTTTTTTTAATATTTATTTTTTCTGATTTAATTATTATTATATATTTGTGTTACGTTTATAAACAGATACCAACTTTTAATCTCTAAACATTTCTTCCATTTAAATTATTTTAATCATCCTACAAAATCTTGAAAACGTTTTGTGATCTTGTTATATACATTTTACAACATTCATGCCTACTCCCTCTGAAATAATGTTACTTAACATGGTTCGTTATCTTCGATTATTATCAATGATGATGGCTAACCCCAGATAAAGAAATCTGATTGCATGCATTGGCGCCCCTTTTAACCGCAAACCAATTTGAGATTATTGTGTTATTTAATTGCTTTTCAAAAGGTTATTGTTACATTTTTTACAAATTCCTGTGTGCATACTACCCTTTAATTAAAAAATAGTTATGATAAACAGGGAACATACAGAAGTGTGGATACGTTTAGTTTTATTTTAGTGCTTATGCACGCTAAATTTTAATTTTAGATAACAAAAATATAATATATGCATGTTTTTTATGAGCATTAAAAACCTTAATATTTCTGACTACATAATTTTTTATCGTGTTACACATTTACTATATGAAAGATGAATCATCGTCTTTTGTTATTGTATCTCGAAAATTATGAACAAATTTATGATAATTTTAAGATAGTTATCAGTTGAGCTTGTTTCATAAAATAAGACGTAACAATTTTCAGCTACAAAAGTTCAAGACGAATTTTGATAAAAGAATTCTACTACCAGCGAAGTCATATAAAGTTTTTACAATATGCAGCAGTTAAATTTATATGAATTTACAATCACACCCATTTTATGTTTGCTTAAGCTTTTAATCTCCGCCTCATAAATATAGGTTTTTAAGTTACATGATAGAGTCAGAGGGCAAAAACAATGGAAAAAAATTTATGATTATGATAAATAAGTTTTTTTAAAGTCATTTAATCTCTGACTATATTAGTCAATCTGATTGGATTGAATATTTCCGTTTTTCTGTGAATTTATCTATCGATGGTCCCTTCACATTTTTTGTTGTTATGGTGCAATTTTCATTCATTTGAGTAATCGACTGTTATACAACATAAACAACAAGCTTCAAGTGCAACGTACACATTTTTTGTATGTATGTACATATATCTGCACTCTACTACACACATGGTCAAGTCAAAATATGTGGTCATTGAAAATCTTATTTGAGTATTTGAGTCTGCATACACTTTTAAATCATCATGTTACACTTTGTTCGCAGGTCGTTTACACTTCATCGCCACTGCTGCCATTAAATAAATTGCACTTTAAACTTTGTACAAGTTATATCTGCTACGTTAGTCTTTCGATTTGTTTGCGATTATGATAATACAATTTTCTTGATGTTTTTTATTTTAAATTCGTGAATATTTTTCATTGATAACGTTTTCAAGTAATTTGGTACTACAATGTAAATTCCAAACAATTTTATATCAAGGAAGTTCGCAAAGTAGCATGGGATAATAATAAAAATTAATCAGTGCACGCACCATACTCCATCAGATACATGAGTGCATGCCTATGTATGCGTATGCCTAAATGTAAAAATGGAAGTTCAAATTCCTGTCTTTACTAGCTTCCTATTTATATTTATATTTAGGAGGAAAGAGGAGGGATACGTGTGGACGTGACATTCTGTTAATTGCCAAAATTCTTATTAAATGGGACCCCTAAATTAGTAAACTTATCTTCAAAACAATAACAATAATTATTATTATCCATTTCGTTAAATGCTATTTTAATTGATAATACTTGTACTTGTTGAGTTCTTGAAATATGTCGAAACAATAAAATGGGCAAGCTTGTACGATTCTTGACATAATGAACTTTATAATAATTTAGGCAAATCTTGTTGTGTGTGTACATTTTGCATTCGATTTATATTTTAATGTAAATATCCCGTACGCCTTAATGAATACAAAGATATATTTTTAATGTGCACAATTCTGTTATGGGTACGTGGAAGTGTGGGCAAATGCATTATTTACACACAAACGCAGTAACGGTTAATTTACGCATTCCGTATGCTGTGTTTGTTGTCAAATTTTCATGATGAATATTCTGACTTATACTTGGGATTGTTAGCCTGGTTGTATGTAAGATAAAATCCGCTTAACTGTATATTATGCAACTATATCATTCATATCACGATAATCAACCAAAATCATCGGCCTGGCACGGGCAGCAAAATATTCAGGATTTTATGCATTTTTCCACATGAAAGATTGCGTTGCAAGTTGGAGCATCAAATATGCCATTACTTTTTACTATGACCCTGGCTGACAAGAAGTGACGACTAACCAAAGTGTATCGATAAACCCAAGTTACGATACTACAAATCTTCATGACCTACGCGGACTTA
>JAHZNC010002671.1:0-31569 GCA_027744095.1 Zhuqinia jingwanae | reverse complement strand
TCTCCGGTTTAAGTTTTTTTTCCCTTTGCTTAAACCAGCAGCAGTGAGCACGTTGACTGGGTTCTTCCCCATCAAGCACCATAATACCAATACCACAAGATTTTCATTTTTCCTTTTCACGCAGTACAATAATATCATTGTAATAACATATGTACATTATATTATGTGACATGTATTTCTCTCTCCCTAGAGAACCAGCCACTTTTCTCAACGTAAGCACACAGCTTAGCACCTTTTCCTCGCTTTTGCTCTCTCCCTCAACATGGATTCATCTAACATAGAGCACACATGGGACTGGATAATAAACTATTATTATTATCATGATCATCATCACTATTTTGTACGCTACGGATACGGCCGTTGCGTTTTCTTTTACACGCATGCCACACTCTCTCCCGTGTTTTGTGATACCCCAACTCAACTCGCTCTCCCAACCTTTGACAATTTCTAAGCCCATAAGCTCAACCACTCATTCTCATCATCTCTCTTCTCCCTTTTTTTCTCTGCTGCCGAAAGAACACCCAGCCAGACGCACCACCACCACCACCAGTTACAGCAATAACAATAATGAAACGAACAAAACCAGCTAGCCAACTTGGCAGGACTACTACTACCAAACTAACGAATAATACAATATAAAAAATTTATTTGTATGTAGTATGCATGTATATTTATGTGTTCAATGTGTAAGTAAGCCGCTCTATGTAGAGAAATAATCATGATCATGATGGGTTTTTTTCCTGGCTAGAGAGCTTCTGCTCGCATGCATGTCATACATTCTTTTTCTCTTCACTCACAGAGTTTCTCAACTAAACTCACACTGAAATCCAGTGGATTTAACATGTTCTCTTTTGTGGATTTGGCTTTTCGTGTGTGTAATCTTATTCTTTTTTTTTTGAAGGAGGATGGATAAAAGAAAAACACATGGATTACATACATTAAACAATCCGTTCTCACCACCACACCACACATAGGAAAGCCCACATATATTTATGTACATACATATAACATACATACATACATACATGTACAACATTACTTTTCATTATTTTATTATACAATGAATTGTAATGTTGTGCGGTGGAAGAGAGTCTCCCATCATCTTATCATGTGCTTTTTTTGCCTCTGCATCAATGCAATAACATGATATAGAATGAGAAAACAATAAATATAAAAACGGATACATCTAACCAAACATACTCCACAACATATAATATTTATTCCTCTATTACTATACAATCATCATTGCTATTATCCTCATCATCATCATATCGTATCACCCTGTCCATCCGTATATATATATTTTATTATACTTGTGTTGCTGCTGCTGCTCCTGCTCCTGCTGCTGTTGTAAATTGAAAATTGTTAAAGAGCTTTTACCGTCCATCTATCCATTATGCACATAATACACTCTCGTGTTAGTTATTTTGTTCCTGTGCCTTCCCTGCTGCTGCTACTCTCCCGTTTACTCACTTTGCTTGCATTGTAACAACGTTGTTTTTCTTATTGGTATATGAAACGAACCACCTCTTTTTTATTATTATTATTCCTTCTCTACTTCTCTTTTAGTTCTCTGCTTCTCTATTCTTCATGGAATTACGACAATATTATTATGATACGGTTACACTTACTCACACACACAGAGACAGATACACACACTGTTGTTCATGGCTCTTCTACTACTATGATATTCTCTACATATTTATTATATATACCTTTACGCATACAAACATTTATTAAAAAACAGCGGAGCAGAAAAAGACCGTGTGTGTGTGTGTGTGTGTTTGGTTTATGTGCATGTGTTTTTTTTCTTTCCGCTTCTTCGTCTTCTTCTGCTGACTAACTACTTATATATTTTTTGGTTCTTCCTTTTTTATTACATATTAATACGCTATATGAAAACAAGCATTTACTCCCGTGAGTGTGTGTGGTAGTATTTTGTGAATGTGCTCTCTGGTCCTTCTTTTGTATACACACAACACACACACATTCACATTATTATCATTTATCGTATTTATTGCTTCTGAGGTGCATAATCTACAGAGGAGCTCCTGCTGCATGCTCCTTCTTCTTCCTCAGAGGTCTCTGGTGACTTTAATGTTTGTTTGTTGCGAGTTTGTGTGTGTGTGTGTGTGGTTATTATTATTATGTACGTACATCATCAAATCAAACAACATGCTACAGCACACATTACATCATACACACACATAACAAAACACATTGTGTGTGTACATACATATACATACATATAATAAATATCGATTAAGTTCAATTACCAGTCATTATCATTAAGTAAGTATCACTGCAGCTCGTCCGGCGGCCGGTCGTGCAATAAAGTTTGAGCCGAGAACGACCACTACTATCACATCACCGTTGCGTTTGTTGTTGTTGAAGACTTGACTGAAGAATAAAAAAACAGAATTTTGTTTGAACGTTTTTTTTTACAACAATTAGCTTTGTTTTTTTTTGTATGCGGATGATGCTTATACTTACTTGTTAAGCAATTAAGGATTTTTTTTCTGCAAAAAAAAAGTTGGACTGCTTCCTTTGGATTCAACTTGTCATAATAATAATCTCAACAGCAGCAGCAGCAGCAGCAGCAAAATACATAGTCATTGGATACCCCCGTGACAGAAGAGCAAAAATATCCTGCACGGCGTATCGGGTCATTACTTGTGAAGTACAAGTGCTATCATTACCATTATCAACGTTTTTATCACCATCATAATAATCATCATCATTACCATCATATCATTTAGCCGTTCTCGCCAACCCGAGCTGAGAAAGAAAGAAAAGCATTATCATCTGAAGAAAAAGGAAGTGAAAGAATTGAGACGGAACATTTATATGTGTACTTTTTTCCGTGACTTTATGTATTGTGTTGCGTAAAAAAAATATATAGCATTTTGTTGCGAGTTTATTATATCAGCAAACAAAACATAAATACCTATTAGGTATATGTACGTTATATCTCAACATCATCATCCTATCACTTAACAATCAGCACTTGTGTGTGAAAGAGAGCGCGCATCAAAAGTATTATTCGGCACATTAAATTAACTTTTTGACTGAATAAAAGTGAATGAGAGAGAGAGAGAAATTAAGAAAATAAAAACTTGTTTGCCAAACCAAGCTTAACAACAAAAAAGTAATATTTGCACTTTTTTTTATTTCACGTTTATTTTTCTACTTAATAAAACAAGCATACCTACCTACCTATATGAACAATAAACAAACAAATAATTTTTTACGAAATGTGTGAGTGAATACTACAGACTTATAACATGAGAGAGAGAGAAACGAAGATGAAGAATATAGTGTAGCAGAAGCAATAAAAATAATGTAACAATAATGGCACAACAGTCATTATTATTATTGTTATTGCACAAGTAGCAGGATATTAACTGCCCAGACGAATATACGTATTTGCTCCAGGACAAGAAAAAGGAAACTGGGAAGAAAAGAAATTAGAAAAAATATTGTTATCATCATCGTCAACCAAGAGGGAAAAGTGTTTTTTGTGTGTTTATGCAACATTATGCATTTTGGACATGCCCCACGCAAAGCCATTATAATTGTTTCAAGACATTAGTTTTTTTGTGTATCCATCAATTTAAGATTCCTTTCCAGTGAGAGTGTATGACCACCAACCTATGTATATCAGGAAAAAATGATAGAGTAAAACTTGACTTGTATTTTCACTTGACTTGAGCTACCTTCTGAGTCATTCGATGAAGAATGGAGAAAAAAAATTGCAATGTGAATGAAAAAAAAGTGTTCCGAGTAATAAACAAAACAAAGGAATAAATACAATTTTCTTGATGATCTGTTGATGATCAGATCATCATCATAATCATCATCATCGCAAAAAGGAACGGTGCGGTGATAGTATACACACAATATACATATATAAATAAATGTAGTGTGTGTATGTGTGTGGTGATGGGATGATGACGATTACAAATAGCACCACCAAGTGCTGATGATCATGATCGTATGGTCGTGGTGCAAGTTGCATTCCCCAATAGCCTTAGTCTGTCATTATGATTATGGTTATTACCTTGTTTTACCGGACTTGTTTCTTTCAACATCAAAGTCTTTTTGGTCGTTTTCTTCTTTGGTGGTAGTATAGTGGCAGTGTGTGTGTGTATGTGCAGATCGTAAGACAATAATGTAATATATGCAAGAAAAGTGTTTATTTGTATGAGTAATGAACATCATTGTGAACATGAGTAGGTAGTTGATGGTAGTAGAGCAATAAGTCAGTTTATAAACCATATATAAAAAAAACTTTTCTCTCTCTTTCTGTGTCTACCTATATCAGCCGGTGTAATTAGGTATAAAAGTTGGATGGATCTATGATAAAATACCTATATACATAGGTAGATACATACATTTACTTACACTACAACATTCACCACCACCACCAATCATTATTATTATTATTATCACCGTCAACGTCATTACTTGAATCATTAGGATTACTATTACGATTGATTGCACTATAGTGCTACTACGTACATGACTGCCACTACTGCTCTGCTGCTGATGAGGTGGTACGTTTTTATGACGGAGGAAAATTGGTTTTGAGAACCTGCTATGTGACTCGTGTTCACACTAATTTTCTTTATAATAGATGCAGTCAAATTGAACAGGATGTATAAACTTTAATCTTTTTATGAACAATTTATGGGATGATAAGGTTTTATATGCAATATAGAGGAAAAACAAAGCGCACAAGTTGGATTGTCAATTAAGACATAGTTAAGGTGGTACTATTAATAGATGGGTAGTTTTGATTGTGGCTACCTACCTACTCTGTGACGACCACAGCGAGTTTAAAAAAATATTTATGAACAACTCAAGTCGGCAATTTTCTTTCTAAAATAAACAAATAAAAATAAATAATAATGGATGGGTTGTGATTCTGATTGCATTGGTAATCTACACAACAAAAAGTCTACACAACAAAAAGTGCGAGAGAACGTCAAAATATTTATACAAGGACAAAATAAATGTGCTGCTGGACAAAAGTGAGTAAAGGATTATTATATGAGTCCTTTGGGATTATAGTATATATAGCGTGGATTATTGAATAGTAGACGGCTTGACTTTGTATGTGTCCCACAAAGAAAACAGTCACATTGTGTCTTTCAGACAAAATCCCATCAATAATAGCACATTGTTGTTGTTCTTTGGAACCAGTAAGAAATATAAAAACAGCAGATTCATGTTCAATGATCCTTTGCTAAAGTTAATGAGTGTAAGTTTGGTGTCATCGGAGGGCACATTGCCCCTTATCCCACCTCAACATCTTCAACACTTTTATCATCAGCATCTTCTTCTTAACCAACAACAAAATCATCTTCATCATCATCAGGCTGCTGCCCAGGCAGCAGCAGCAGCAATGTTAGTTCACAACGGAAGACTTCCTGGTGGCAGTCCTGTGCCTATTCCAAGTCCCAACAGTTCTCTCAGTCATCCCGAGTCACCTCGAAGTCAAGCGGGTGACTCGTCAATTTCTCCTCCAGCACGAAGTACAAACAACACACCGCTAATGACCGTGTCAATGATGGTGGAGGGGGGCAACAATGAGCGTGCCCTCAAAACAACAACAACAACATCGCGAAAGATGTCTCCTCTTAATAATGACAAGAGTTTTAAAGCAGAGGTCATTAATGATAATGATGAGGATGGTGGGTATAATAAATTTTTTAAGGGTGGAGGAAAGGAAATGGATACACAGATGGAAGATGATGAGGAGGAGGATGGAGACAATGACGAGGTTCTCAGCATCGGCGGAAAGGATGATGAGCGAATGATGATGGATTGTGACAGTTTAGTATCCGATAATAATGGCAGCGGTGGTGGAAATGTTATTAAATCAGAAAAGGAAGAGGGTGGTTTCCCCATCACAACCCTTGCTACTACAGCTAACAAAGTTAATGGACATTGCAGCAGTGATGAGGAGCATCAGCATCATGAAAGTGACGATGATACAACCGATAAGCAAAATTGTTCACGCACTAGCAACCCAACCATCCTTCGATGCCCTTCCACCACTACCGAAGAATACGACGATGACGACGATAATATGACATTACCAACAAGTGAGCCTGATACTACAACCACCACTAACTCCTCCAACAACAACAAGCATCACCACCACCGGAGTAAAAGGTTAAAAAGTCATAAAACCTCCTCAAATAATGATAATAATAAGCAGGATAATCATCTTAGTCAAAAATCTCATATTAGTAGCAACAATAAACTTAATCTTCATCATCCCTTTAATATCTCAAATTTATCGCGGCACTCGCCCACGGAGGATTTGTATAGTCGACACCCCCTCCATCATCACATTGTTACTGGTAGTGGTGGTGGTGTACCCCACCCAAACAATTACTTCCTTCAGCAACAACAACAACTACAACAACATCAAAACCATTTCTTTCATCAACATTTGATACATAATCATGATACCAGTAGTAATCACAGCACAGCAAGTAGTAATAATACAAATAATTCTACATCCCCTTCCCCAATTTCTTCAACATTTAATCACGGTTTCCTTCAGCAGCAGCAACAGCAACAACAGCATCACCTCCACCAACACCATCATCTACATAATCAACAACAACAGCAGCAGCAGCAACAAACTGCTGCAGTTGCTGCTGCTCAGTCCCTCATTTTCTCTATTGCCAACATCCTCAGGCCGGATTTCGGACTGTGCAATAATAACAATAACAGCAGTACTAGTAGCAAAAGTCCCCAAAAGAGTAATTCAAGTCATCATCACCAACACAGTATCGCAGCCCAGCTTGGTTTTGGGGCGAAGCGACATTTCTCTTCTGGATCATCGTCGTCGTCATCGGGAGGAGGCTCTAGCAGCACAGCCAGTGGTAAAGTAAATCACTACAATGGGAGTAATACCAATAATGCTAAGCGATCATCGGGGCATCGTGAGCACCACTCTGCCTCCGCAGCAACAGCAGCAGCAGCAGCAACAACTCATCAACATTTACGTAGCACACCAATGGATTTATCCCGACCTTCCTCCAATGGTTCGGCATCAACGACAATGCAAATGATCTCACCAACGGCAATGATGTCAATGATGTTGGAAAGGGGAGGACCCACTTCCCAAATTAAATCAAAGCACAACCAGCAGCATCAAAATCAGAAAAGTCACCACAATAACAATAATAATAATAAATCTGATAAACATAATAATCACCACCATCACGGTGTTGGTGAGAAAAGCAGCAGCAATAGAAAACAGTCCCTGGAAAAGCCTGAGAGAGTAGTCACCCCTTCTTCCGTAAAATCTGATGGTAATTCAGCAGGGGCTGCTGAAAAAAATGGCAACAAAGGCTCAACAACCACCACCACGACCGCCAAGAATAATAAGGAGGATAAAGAAGATACTAAAACAATGTGGCCGGCCTGGGTATTCTGCACTCGCTACAGCGACCGACCCTCATCAGGTAAAAAAAAACCCACATTGTTTTATCAATTCTTTTATTTATGTTTAGTTTTTTTTACACAAATTAGCTTTTAAAAACGCAAAAAAAATAGAATTTTATAGAGTAATAGTATAACTGTCCTTTGATGGATGATATTAACCTTTTTTAAACTATTATTTAATCTAATTATTTTATTCCGCTTTCTGTCTGTCATAAAAATAAAACAGTGCAATAAATTCATGTATGTTAGTTGCATTACTTGGCTATAATTCAACAAGAAAAAATGTTCACACACTTTTTCCCTACATTTTTCTCATATAACACACAACACTATTACTACTATACCAGTGTGTAATATGGTAGTATTATGATAATAATGATGATGCATTATAATAATATACCTACACACATACATACATTCACTACTATGNCTACACACATACATACATTCACTACTATGCGTATTATATCATTTCCCGTTTCTGTTTTTTTTCCTCGTTGATTTACAACTTGTCATCAAATTATAAGCCACCCATATAAGCTGTTGTAGTATGTATATAAAACCTATATATTATCTGGCCAGGTAAATGTACATTTGTACCTGGTAGGTATGTGTTGATGTGTCATGCAGGTAGAGTAGAATGACAGAAGGGAAAAAATATACCTATAATTGTAGCTACTGCCGATATGCAATGCATATTCGTATATGAAAGGTGAACGCACATGATGATGATGATGATGATGATCCATACCTTCCTTCTCCTTTTATTAAGGAAACGTCACGATGATGAAAGATTCTACCTGTGTAGTAGTAGTAAACAGTAAACCTTTTACATTATCTGGCCAGGTAAATGTACATTTGTACCTGGTAGGTATGTGTTGATGTGTCATGCAGGAAGAGTAGAATGACAGAAGGAAAAAAATATACCTATAATTGTAGCTACTGCCGATGCAATGTATACTCGTATATGAAAGGTGAACGCACATGATGATGATGATGATGATGATGATCCATACCTTCCTTCTCCTTTTATTAAGGAAACGTCACGATGATGAAAGATTCTACCTGTGTAGTAGTAGTAAACAGTAAACCTTTCAGCAACAAGAACAAACATTGTTACCATTATTATTTGACAGTTTTTCAAGAAAAAAAAGGACAATTTTAAAAGGAGGTGTTACCCATGTTTATAAATATGTACACACAGTACAGTGCACCCAGTCTTTACATAAAACTCTATTCTTAAAATTGTTTAAAAACGATTTTCCCACTACTGGACCCCTCTTGTCTCCTTATATTTCCTACAATTCTTATCATCATCATCATCATCCTCATATCCTAGTTGATGGTCATATAATAAAACGTAAAACAAGCAATATAATTTGTGGTTTATTGTGAGCAATATTTCAACAAACAAACAACAAAGACCACAGTCATAATAATATAACGATTATTACTACAAGCTGTGAATTTCTATTATTACTGCTGCTGTTGTGTTTTGTGGCGGATTACCAGTATTATTATGATCATGACGATTTATGCATAAATAACAATACAAAAAAACAACATTGAAAACAATTTGGTATCATATACTTTTTTATTGCTTATTATTGCTCTTATACTTGTCATCATTATCGTCATCATTGTCGTCATCATCATCATCATCATCGCATCACACACCATGAAAATAATAAAAAAATGGTTTTCAAAATTGGCCCTTTTTTCTTCTTGGCAATTTCCACAACAAAATATTACGAGTGTTGACTATCCCACACTATAATGTATGCACCTATATAGTTTGCTAGAGTTACTATACTATTCCATTAATCCATCCATTATTTTTTTTTTGGTATAGTAGTCTAGCGGGTATACATACTTTGTACGGCTCACACTCACACTCACCATCATCATCATCACCACTACCACCATATATACTCACCCCATTACAATCATGCGTTAAGATAAGGGACAAAAAGTGCCGCTTTTATATATACAACATTAGTAGAGCCATATAATGGCAATAACAGAGTCATAATCAAATACTCAGGTGCATTTTATTAGTGCAATTAACCAGTCTCACCACCAACACTGCTACTACACAGCCACCAAAAACTGCACCAGGGACAGAAGTGGTATAATATATTATCCTAATAATACTGCCCCCACATTTCACTATACACTCCTGTCTATACCAATTAACCATTATATAAAATTTTCGGGTAATTTATAAACCGAAGCTTTTACTGCATAATATCTACTTAAGTATGACAGCAGACTACTAGTTCACACAAAGATGTACATTGTTTTACTAGCTATTTTACTATTATTATTGTTGTTGGTTATGATCCTGTGATATGATAGTAATAGCCACCGCCACACTGCTACCACCACATTATATTCTCACACACATGTAGGTATCCTCACACTTAGACAATCTTTATTGGCACTATTATTACAGTGGCAATTGCATTATTGTTCAATCTTAATGGTTTCTATTATTAATGTACATCCTAATATACATCCACTGATACTACATAAATATATTATACAACAACTACGCAAATGAATATTTTTTTTCATTGTTTGTGACTTATTTCTCTTGTCTACAGCTACACGCTATTAATGTCCGTGGTGGTAAAGTAATGAAATAAAGGAATCATTCCAATCATTTTTACAAGCAAGACTAATGTGGGAAATGTAGAGTAGCGGTTAAATGGAATGGAATTAACTTGGCAGTTTACATGCAAGTTTTATAATATGTGCATGTTACAAAAAGATGAATGTTTTCATTATGACCATTGAATACCAAATCATATCATACACAATACACTCACTATTTATTATTATTATTATTACTATTAAAATGCAAGGTTCAAATTTCTTTACACAAAAGCTATATATATATACATGACTTAAAAGTACAAATCTGAAAAATGAGTTGTGTCTATATTATTCGTATAGATAATAGGTAGATTATATACCAAAGAAAATAATTTTTAGTGTTTGTTTGTTGGTGAGAAATGCCTCATTGTTCCATGTATTTACAAAAAATAAAAAATGTTGTGGTATGCAATAATGCAAAGTAATATCTGTTTTTGTAAAAACCTGAGAGACATTACGCTCTCATCATCATCAGCAGTAGCAGCAGGGTAATAAGTTATCGGTGAACACACAATTTATTTCAATGTTCCATTATTTCAATTACACGGTTATTTTCTGCGAAAATGTGAAATATGTGTCTATATTATTCGTATAGATAATAGGTAGATTATATACCAAAGAAAATAATTTTTAGTGTTTGTTTGTTGGTGAGAAATGCCTCATTGTTCCATGTATTTGCAAAAAAATAAAAAATGTTGTGGTATGCAATAATGCAATGTAATATCTGTTTTTGTAAAACCTGAGAGACATTACGCTCTCATCATCATCATCAGCAGTAGCAGCAGGGTAATAAGTTATCGGTGAACACACAATTTATTTCAATGTTCCATTATTTCAATTACACGGTTATTTTCTGCGAAAATGTGATATACAAACTTGTACTTTTAGACGAGTAGATAATGCTATGCTATGCTATATACTGTCAAAAAGTAAGATGTTTTAGTAGTTGCTAATGTACTAGCATTTTTTTCGTTGTTGTCGGCTCCTTTTTCTTTTTCTTTTTTTTTATTTGCAGCTTGTTTTTTATAATATAGAGCATACTATAGTATATATGTAGGTATGTACTTAATACTACATACCTATGTACATATATTGCTATTATTATTCAACTCGTACGAAAAAAGAAAAGAAAATGCTTAAGTGTCTCAATTGTACGCAAATTTACAGCCCATTATGGCTTTGTTTGCTGCATACCCACAGCAAGTAACTAGTCACCACTCTCTGCAAGGAGTCCAGCAAGCAAGCAAAAGCAAGCAAGTAACCCAACAGTCAGTCAACCAAAGTAGTCAAGTAGCACTTTTGGTTTTTTTGGGTTTTGTGTAGGAAACTGACGAAAAAAATATGTGTAAAGTCATGTATATTTTTTTATTGTATGTACATATATTATGTCATATGTATTGTGTGTGCCGCGGCAGCAGCAGCGCCAGCTAAAAAAATCAATGGTCTTTTTTTCTTCAATTTGACTGTTACAACAAAAAAAACATATTTCTTCTTATCAAGTTAAATATCAACAAGAACAGGAGCACAGCAATACTAAGTAATACAATATAAAGTTTCATTACTTTGCATGTAAGCAGTTTAATATCATGTCATGATTTGATGGAGTTTTTATATAGTTGATACTATTGTACGACCCACCGACCTTGCTGGTGCTGGTGGTGGTGGAACGTATTAGCATGGAGGACGATTAAATGTCATAAAATGTGTTCCTTGTAGTAGCTAGGTCGGTAATGGGTAGCTAAACTGTTGGCAAGTTGAAGAAAAGCAAAATAAATAAACACATAAGTAATGGTAATAATAATAACGTAAAAAAATGCGAAAGGTAAAAAAAAATCTGATTGATTTTCCTTGTTGTTTGATAGATATAATAATAATAAAATGGTTTCATTAGCGCACAATAAGAGGTGGAGAGATATATCAACCAGTAATAATAGGCTTGATGTAATCAATAATATCGACTTAACGAAAAAATGCTGCAAAGGAATATACTAGGTAGGTTGAGCAGGTATGCATGTACGCAGTAAATGCTCAAAAAAAAACTTTTATGAAACTTGTAGATGATATACGATTGATAATAATAATAGTAGTAGTAATGGCGGGGTTGATGAGTATTTTTCATGCGTGTACTAGTAACAAGCTCTGCTGGTGCTAGTAGTGTTTCTTCTATACACGCTTTTTTAATCTAACATCAAAGAAAACTTGGGGGATATAAAATGTTCATGCATGTCTACCCATTTTAATTGATTACACAATGCGACAAAATTGTTATAATTAAAAACACATGAAAATTTCAAGAGACACTATAATTGTCAGAATAACACGACCCACGACCCACGCGTATTATAAAACTTGTTGTGATGCCACTATATTAACAAGGTCAAAATTAATAATAATTTTAAAATTGAGCTTTAAAGGTGAAACCTAGCAAATTGCATTATTTTCTCTACGCATTTAGTAAAGCTATATTGGCCTTGGAATTATTGTAACCCAGGCAGACAATTTTAAATGTGTAAAATTAGTTCCATGTAACAACAACAAGGCAGCTGTAGGTTGGACGACGAGATACAAAGTTTGGAACCAGACTTGTTATATAAATAAATGTAAATGCGTTTTAGTCTACGGAAGTGAAATTTAGGAAGAAGGAACAAAAAAAAATTCAAATGAGAGCGGAACAAGCAAGGGCGAATATTTTTTACTTTGCTTTATTAAAGGTTTATGGAAAAACGGGAACAGCAGCCGGGATGATAATGATGAATACGTTATTTATTCACCTCCATTTTCATTAGCAGAAAAGGTTGCATCACAGCTCTTTTTAAAAGTTTAATTAAAACCAAGTGTACATATATATACATGCGTAGTACCTATATTTATTTGAATGATGATGCTTGATGGTGGTATATGTTGGTGAATAAAGAGCAGTGTGTGTAATGGGCAACTAAGAAAGAAGCAGTATAGCTGCAGAGAAATAGAATTTAAGAAAGTGCAAAGTCATTAAATGAGTAGACTTTTTCAACAAACATTTCTCTCATCATCATGATGATGAAAACACGGAAAAGTAATTGTTGTGGCGTTTGGTGGCATATGAGAAGCATACCGGAAGAGCGGATGTGTTTGGTTGTTGTACAGTTTTTTTTTGGTAGGGAAAAATAATAATGAGAGAGAAATAAAATGCAAACTTCCCCTTGAGTTTTTCTGGTTTCCTCATAAATCTTTTGAGAAGTGTGAAAAAGTCAATGAAAGGCGAGACGAAAGTTGAGGATGAGGGTTCACTGGCTTTACATGACAGTTAGGTATGTTAATAAAGCTTGTATATCAGATCACATACTTTTTTGGGCGATAATAAACGGTAATGTAAAATGCAATATGCTATGCGCTTCATCTCTCTCTCTCTCTCTTTCTTTCTAGAGATATTATATGTATGAGATGTGGGCTTTTTTGGAGCATTTTTATGTCTGTTTATTGCTACTGAAACTTGTTTTTATGAGGGGATTAATGACGATGATTATAATTAATTCATTTTATGTACACAATTTTTGGAGACCCGAGTAGTGTTTGGGCACCTTTGGGTTTAAGGTGTTTGTATTTATTTAGCTCAAAGCGGGAATTCATGTTTTTTGGTTGCTTTAAATAGGGAAGCTTCATATGGAGGACTGATATAAAAATTCCAGGTCATGAACACTTCAAAATAAGGCAAAGAGTAAAAAAAAGTACCTGTTGTAGTAGCAAAGTTTTCGGCAAGTTGCTTTGTGTTCTACCAAAATTTCTTGATGAAAATCAGGCAAACAATGCGACAGCTTTAAAACACCGTTTTTTTTACTGTGGTGATATGCAGGTTTACCGGTCTGCTTGTTGTGCATGTGTCTGTGTACAATAATTATCGTGTCTTGGAATTAATTAGTCGGTAGTTTCTTTTTTCAAAACTACTGTTTAATAGTAGATGAGCTGCACGCATCTTTCTAAAGATTAATAAGCTTTTTAAGCGAATTCAGGAATTTACTTTGATGTCATTTCATGCATGAATGGGAATATTCATTAAGAGACATGACGTGGGATACCATTCATTTTCAAATTGAAATTTACCGTCCGTTCAATACAAACACACGACGAACTACATTTATACCAATAGTAATAAGGTTGCGTCATTTTCACACTTTTTGAGTATCTGGATGGTATTGTAGTACAATTGCATAATTTTCTGTTGTGACAAAGATTTGAAAATATTTTATTACAAGAGTCATAATGTATTTGTATGCCCTTAATTAATTAATTTCCTACGGCCAACATTTACACATTTCAATACCGTTCATCCGAATAAAAGTTAAGAAAAACATTTACTTTTTAAAAAGGTATTCACTTGTCATCATGCTCATATAACTCATTTAACTCCTGAAAAATAATAAGTGTATGATGTTCATTACATACAGCATATGGTTATGGTTGTGTCTAAGTTGCATGGTACCCAAACCTGCAATTGAAAACATAATAAAAATGAAATCAATAGTTACTTCATACTTGGGCTTGTTCTGGAATCCAGAATCTGGATATATGCTTTTGTTACTATTAAGTAACCAGCACTATGCTATGTACGCGTGTGCAAAAGGGACACACACATACCTATACCGTATTTAATCTTTTTAAATGCTGGAAGATGATAAGTATCAATGAATTTCCCTAAAGTTTCGGCTTTACTTGTCAAAGTATTGTAATCACTCAGTCAGCAGCAGTCAATAATACTACACAGAGGACCGCTTGCACAAAATAGTTGTTTTTACAGCAACAGTCAAAACACGGAAATTATAACTTTAGAAAGTTGTGTTTTACGGGGAAAAAAGTCAGTTTTAAAGATTATCCTTTTGCTTAACTAGACACGACCTACAAGACTCGGCAAATCCAATTCCCTCATATAAGCTCTTCTAATCCGGACTTAGCCTCTTTTGTGGAACTTTATTGCTTGCTTGAAGAGCATTCATTCTCTCAACTCAACCAAAAGAATGCATGCCTGAGTCATTTCATTATTTTTACGTGTACAAAAACGTGTGTACAGTCAGTGGTTATGGTGGTGGTGGTACTAGATAGAAGAGGGATGATGATGATGATGATGATGAGGATGGTGGTGGAATGAACTGGAACTGGACTAAAAAGGCCTCCCTCAAGCAAAGATCAGTGAACGTGTATGAGAACACACGTAATAAATAAAATATCGTGTATCTTAAGTAATTCCTCTTGACGATCGCGACCCCACAGATAAAAAGACGGCAGATGCGCATCTTCCTCTAAAAGATTCACTTTAAGCATAGATACCTCTTTTATAACTTATAAGCATACTTTCATATATATACTCGTACCTCTGCGTAAATAGGTATATGTACATATATATATATATATTAATCATCCAGGTACGTATAATAAATATTTCTAATACTTTCTGCACGCACGAAACGACAAGTCTGAAATACAATTTTTCATTCACTTTCAGTTTTATAATCATAATTGATGAATGGGTAGAATTACGCTTCTCATTATTGCTACTTTTATTATTACAAAGTTTTATGGTTTGTACAGACGCTAATCATTTTGAATAATTTTATAAATAATTTTATTTATTGCAATTTGCAAATTTTTTGGCACTGGGTACTAGAAGATTTGCGAATAGTTAAATGTTAAACGGAGAGTTCTTTTTTTGCCATAATAAAGTAGCATTTTTCAAGGAGAATATAAGAAACACAAAAAAAATGTGAAGATGACTGAATGTGTACAAGAAAAATTGGATTAGAAGATTACGTATAGATAAAAAAATGTGAGCCCCGTTGTCATTTTATGTTTGTTAGCTCATCCATTGAAGGCGAGTTTATTAGATCATTTCAGCTTTCAAACAAACCATCCAGCCGCCAATCAGTGAGTCGAGCATCATCACAAAGCACAACTGCAGAGCTGTCGGTATTGTTGCTCTTTTTCAGTGGTGTGTGCAATGGACAGTATGAAATAGGTCGCGCAAATAAAATCCAATTGATACACACGGGCATGAAAAATAAGGAGCGTTTGATCATTTCGACCAAAATCGACGGACGGTTTTTTTTCTAGACAGATATCTTTATATTTTATATGTTGACCAGAAAACTCGTAAAACATTATTATTATCAATTTATATGTTGCTCTTTTTAAAAACTACAAAGGGAAATATAAATATACTGGGCACATTATCATCTCATCGATGAATTGGCATGAAAAGATATATAAGGTAGTAATAATGACAATGGTATCATCCGCAAAAGGTTACCTCCTGTAGTGAGGGCATCTTTATTGATATTCACTAGAGTGAGAAATAATATATTTCCCCCGAAAATTCCAAAATGAGCAATCGTCGCACGCTATACACTTTTTTTCAAGGGTTTTCAAATAATTTCTATAGTGGCTTATGTAGTTATGATTTTCAGCATTAAAAAAAACATCACAAACACTTTGCACATTTTTTGTATTTATTATATATATGGTCGGTATACTGCGTTCTCGCTTATTTATGTTTTAGACAATACCTTAAATTTTTTTATTTTTGTTTAAAAAAATTATCCATTTGGGAAAAATATGTTTTTATATCTGTACATGCTCATGCTATGCTTTAGCTAGGTATCAATAAAACAACAGGCCATGCATCTTTTTTAAACCTTCACAATTTTCTACAATCTCTCCTCTCATCTTCCTCCAATAGATCAATAGTACGATACACGAATTGTTACCTTTCATCACACTGCTGCTGATACTTTGATATATTGATTTCAATTACCGTCCCATTCGGCAAACCAACAACACCATCCACCACCACCACCGTCGTTGTCTTTTTCTTGATCATCATGCTGATGATCTCTGATCTTACCTATAATAATATATACCTTACCCATACATATATAATCCCCTGTCTGTCCTTGTTTCATAAAAAATATATGCCCCCTTTTAACAAACAGACAAGACCAGCAGCAGCAGCAGCAGCAGCAGAATAACATCAGCTTTTTAACTCGCTGTATACTTTTTTTTAAACAGTCCAAGAAAAAAAACACCACCACCATCACAAAGTTGTAGGAAAATCATGATAATCATCATAAAAAAACAATTTTTATATTCTACATGCATACATAATAGGTATCCGAAACCACACACAGGCACAAACAAGAAAAAAAAGTGATCTAGTTAGCTTTTATCAGTTAAAATCAATCGGTCCTCTTTCTGTCCCTTTCTCTCTGTGAAAGAAAACATGAGTAGCTTTCAATTGTACTTTGCCACAGCTTTGATAATGATAATAATGGGTAAATATATATGTACAACTGTACACTGGCTATATGTTATATAATGAAGGATATTATACGACAATAAGATCACGATCATGATGATAAAGTGTCTCCTAAATTCAATCACAAACAATTACTTTTTTTCTTCTCTCTCTCTCTAGTCTATTCTTGTGTTCAACTTTTAGACGAGTAAACAATCAATAAATTCAACAATAGAGCCAATTTACCTTCTTATTTAAAAAAAAATTAAATTTCTTGATTCTTGATTTCAATCAAAGAAGAATCATCGGATTACATTGTTGCATCCTCCACATATGTGCATGTGCACATGCAAGTAAGACAGTAAAGAGATTTTGCGTTACTTTTTTTTCAACGGAAAAAGGAAGTCTAGCATGTATGTTATGTATGTGTTATTGTGTCTCTAAAAGTGCTTTCATGAGAGTAAGATATAAATCAACTTTTTTTCCTTGTTACATAACACATTGTCACCACAAAAATAATTGTCTTTCACTGATTGGAAATTACATTAAAAAGACCGCCACCGCGACCCACCACCACCATCACCACCATGTATCTTGTTTTATTTTCACTGAGTGAAGTCATTAAAATTGCTCATTATACAAGTTTTAATGTGATTACCAGATTGACAACAATGACAAACGCGATACCGACAATACATAAAATACAATCCAAAAGGTCCAGTTTAGATTTTTTTTTATTCGGTAAATATAATATGTTTAAGTGACCATCGTCACACAACATAAATACGCCAAACCACTAATAAAAAGGTTTCTTAATCAAAATTTGATCAAATGCATAATCATCATCATATCCTCCTCCTTTCATGTAGGTAGATACTTACTTCAATAATGCTGCTGTTGGATTTTTTTTTATTCCGATGACAAGAGTGAAAATACATGCTTATCATTTTGTCTTCTTTGGTTTGTCAAGTTGACAGACAGCAAGGCAAGCCAGGGGAGTTTCATTTTCATTTCATCGTAAATTTTATATTATGGACACACAGTAAAAATAATATAATTTAATGTGCGTAAATACTTATGCAAATTACTTGTCCTTTCAACCGTGTAGCTTTCAATTATTGCTATATTAAGCGAAAATGATCTTTTTTCTAGGAATGGGTATGAACCTGCTGCTGTTCCTCTTCTTCTTGTTGTTGATGGTGCTGTCTAATTTATTTTTTGCATAAAGAGAGAAAGATTTTCATCCGATGATGATATAGTAATAAAAAAACTACATTTTTTGGATGATGTTGATGATGATAAAAGACATGATGTTGATGATGATGATGATGATAATATGATGAGGGCTTGTTTATTTGTGGTGAATACTGCACAGCATGTCGTGTGGTGGTAGGAGTACATAGTTTATTTGTTCGCAGATTTTTTTAAATAGATATTACATATTATAAATATATTACCACCAAAATATGAAGAAGAAAAAGATTCTAGAAATATATATTATTATTCGTATTTGGATGTACCTTTCTGTTTGAATGAATTTAAAGATTTCAGCTGTTTTTATACTTTTATACATGGTTAGGTTAAACTTAAAACTTTTCTTTTATACATTTTTTTTGGAGGATTGTGCATTCTTTTTTTTACATTTTTTGTTGTTATTGATGAAGTTGGAAAGGTAAGAATGCATGAGAAATTATTGTTATGTTGTGTTGCTGTTTGAAGCTCTTGTTGTTATTATTATTACCACATTATTCATACATATAAAAAAATCTATATTTATATTATTTTACCTTTTGCTCTATACTATATATAAAACAAGCAGACATTATACTACTACTGGATTACAATAACTTTTATACATACACACACACACGCACACACACACACATTATATATTGTATTGCACTACTGGATCGGAAAAGACCTCTTAGAAGACCACACACAAACTATTAGGTATTACAACTACCTCTATTACCACTTGGTTTTACACACCAACTCGTCATGAGATGATCAAGAGATGATGTTGATGATTAGGTATGAGTAACAGGTATACTCATGTATACGGAATATTATGAAAGAGAGTTTCTATAAAAGTATGCAAACTGCTTATATACATATATGCATACATATATGCATGTACCTTATATTGGTGGATACATAATACTATGTACTGTGTGTACATGCAAATGGACATTTATAGTTCAAGTGGCGTTTTAAGTTTTTTTTATTATACCTAATCAGCTTTTTTTATTTACCATAATAGCTAAATGAACGGATATATACAAATAGATTCCATCCTTCTTCCGCCAAGAATAGATTGACTTATTAACTCTTAATAAAAAATTGCCCACTTAGCTAAATTCATGCTTAGGTAATCTTAAACTTAAAAAAAAAGGCAAAAGTTTTGCCGACTCTATTCTTTAAAAAAATAAAAAATAAAAGCCCTATATTATTATAATAATTATAATCAATCTGTATAAAAAAAACGAAAAACAAATTTATTTGAAGAAAACCGCAAATTAGTACAAACATAATTTATGCTAAAAATAGCTCATCACACTTTTCAAACCTTATTATTTACAAGAACTTGATTATCACGGGTTTAATGAAAAAAAAAATTAAGATTTTTTTTTTGCTTTGTATTTCCACTGTTCTGCCTGGCTTGACCTTTTAATGATGGTTGCAATAAATTTTACTTCTCTTTCTGAATATGCTCCCATCTACCCTGCAGCAGCATCGAGTATGCTCACTATCGTTATTTTGTAGTGTGCATTATTGCACAACGAACGCTTAAATGAATGAAATCATGATGATGAGATATATATCCAACGATGATGATGATGATGATAATATGATGAGATATTTATTTACCTGTGTATACCGACGCACATTTACTTACTTACTGAGTGATCATAAGAATCGACCGTCATCTGTTACCACCACCGTGCGTCCGTTCGTGTCCGTCTGTCTGTCAGTCTGTTGTTGTTACATGAATTAATGAAGTAGTAAGGAAAATGTCCGGTCTTCATCTGATGATGGTGATGATGATGATGATGATGATCTTTATAATAAATAATATGTAGTGCATCAATATAACTTATAACTGCCTCCATATGTCATACATTTTCTGATAAGAGTATTTACTTGTACTCGCTACTACTCGGCTCATTTTTTCATTATGTTGATATGTACGTACCGTACGTTTTGTTGTAGGTAAACCGTAATATTATAAATGAGAGCACATATATATAACTTATCATATCAGATGTACATATATAAATTTCAAGAGCACTCACCATATCATCTTCCTGTTAGCGGTAGGTAAAGTTTGACTGCCCTTATACGGCCCTTTTTGCTCTCCCAATCATCATTATTAACGTAATTGTGTAGCATTTTCTCTCTCAAATGTGGTATAAGAGAGATTGTTTGTATTTTGAAGGGGATATTATAATATGAGCTTCATTATGTATTATCCCATCTGATTATATATATTTTTTTTCAATTTTGCATGTTTTACCATTATTATCGTAGCAAAATGAGAAGAAAAAAAATTCTGCAGAATGGGAGAAATTTAGTTGGCATTACATTTTAGGACAGAAAAAATATATAAAAAATTTGCATGAATGTGAGTTGTTACGTGGGTATATTATTTATGCATGTATTATTATGCAATTATGCATGTTGTTAACAGGTAAGTGGCATATAGGTATATTTTTGTGAGAAGGCCAGACCCTTACCAATCTAAATCATAATGATGATCATCTCGTGTTGTTCTCATTTTAATTAGAGCATCTTGATGTGTAAGGACATTTTATAATTGCAAATTTTTTTAAAAAATATTACCAGATCACTTGCTGAGCTTAGCCAACAACACGGGGGCCAGTACCAGTTTTTTTTAATTGTTTCGTGAACAAAAATTAGCAAGTTTGAATATTTTAATTATCGGCTTTCCGGAATGATGTGATATGTGTATGCTAACTAGCCCCAGGTATAACAGGCCATTTAATTGCTTTAGTATTTTTTTGTGTAGTAATTTCTTTCTGAGTACGCAAAGCATCAGTGACTGCTCACTAGTCACATATGCACATAATGTAGCAGCACAGATGTGCACACAAGACACATGCACATCAAGTAATAGTAGTAATATGTTTTTATGTAGGTATTTACAAAAGCTGACAAAAATGCTAAATGGTATGGTACACTTTACACAGTAGTAGTAGTTCAAATGCTTAGGTGGATAAATCGCTTCATAAGATGGTGTATTAATTAAATAACAGCAATTACTTTTTTTGTATCAATCTTCATAAAATGACTAGTGGCTACTAGCCCATATCAAAACTAAATGAAAAACAAATTTGCAATTCTGCTCACACAAGTCATTAGTTTTTTTGTTTTGTGTTACAAAGATACTGATGATTGTATCATGTCATATGCGATTAAGTTGTTAAGATGGATAATTGAATAAAAATGTTTTCTTTGCTGATTTGCACTGAAATGAATTAAGAAACAAAATTTCAACAAAAAAAAATTGTTTATATTTTTTAAATAAATTTTTACTACATTTTTACATAAAAGTTTTTTATTTAAAAAAATGGGTGGTGTGAGAATTAAAATATGAGAATAAATTAATTCAGTGATACGAATTTGCATTTCTTTCAAAATCAGTTCCCATCTCATCTGTAAATAAAAAAGGTTCGTCCTGTAATTTATATGGAATGCCTTTCTCAATTTTTTTATTCAAAGTTTGTAAGTAGCCTTTACAACCGCTTATTTGAAAACATCCTGTTTGTGTTTGTAATATCCTGTATGTACATATATATGACATCTTGACATCTTGGAGACGATTTTTATACCATCTGGGATTTTTACAAATCTTACAAAATACGAGCTAAAACCAACAAGTTTATAGGTATGCACAAGTAAATGCATTTTGTATGTTATGAAATGCTTAAAATTCAGTCGTCCAATATGCATGGATAGAGTAATAGCAGTGGCAATTACTCAAATATGATGGTGGGGTGAAAGATTGCAAAATGTTCACTCTCATAACTCAATAATATACCAACATATATAAACTTGAACACCTGATGTTGATAATGATCACCATCATCATCATAACATCATAAAATGATTATATATATTATAAAGATGTTCACATAAAATTTAAATATAAAGCTACCGTTTGTATTCGCAAAGGAATTTATTGATTTATTGCATCGTCCTTCGTGAGTCACGTATCAGAATTTACAACAACGCGCTGTTTTTTTCTCGTACATACAACATACATACCTACCTAAACATATATGATGTGTTGTAGCACAACACGAATCTCAAATAATACCTAACACAATCCAGCCAGAAAATAAATATACCTACCTGAATGTTTGTTTTGAGTGTGATGCATCTTCATTCGACGGCTTTCATTGTCATAATATCCTGCTGTTTCACAATCAAATAAAATCACTCGTCTCGTCGTAAAATAAAATATTTTATTTCTTATAAAAAAAAGTAGGGAGATGAGTAAATAGAAAGTATTCACGAGAACATAGCATAATAAGGGTTATGGGTTATTTTTGAGTGTCATCATCACTACTTGTATTTGTCTTTATTCAAATTACATTACACAACCCATTTCATCTTCTTATAATAATGACGTGATGGCTTTTGTATTTATTTACATTTATTGTTTTTTATATTTTTGTACCGCATATTTGAAGGTGTAAGGGGAAATGATTTCTGGTTTTAGTTTCGTCTTGAAATTATTGCGTCACACTTGAAATGTTTACTTGTTGTCTGGAGGTGGTGATGATGGTCAGACCAAGCCAGGTGATTTCCAAACGATTGATATAATGATGATGAGTGTGAGCAGATGAGTAAGTATCAGTAAAACAAAGGTTAGGATTTAGGTGCGCAGGTGTGTGCAGGGAAAAGTGGCCCATCTCATCTCTTTTGTTTCTCATCATGATCTTTCTCTTTAAATATTCAAATTTGAGTTGTTGAAGAAGCCAGAGACACAGACAAAAAATATTATACATAGGTAATCAAATAAGGATGACGGTGTTATGTGTTGTAACTTGAGAATTCAATGGTGGTCACTTTTTTTTGAGTATGGAATTGTGTACAATGTCAGATTTCTTCACGACGACGACTATCATTGCCGCCATGCAAGATGGATTTCAAAAAGCTTCTGTCTCTTTAACCGTTTTGCAATGTCTTCATTCGAAAAAACTCTCTGGTGGGATATAATACCACCGCCACCGGTCAATTTTACTGAATATTTTAACTTATGCGCATAGCATTAAAAAAATGTCGACAAGATAATCTAATTCATGTATCATTTTTTTTAAAATAAAGTTTATGAAATATCAAAGACAGAGTATGTGCATTGCATTGCATACTGTATACTCACAGGTATGCATATTATGTAAGGAAGGTAGTAACAAAAAAAATGTCTGTCTGTCCGCCACGCATGCCGGTATGATGACTTAATACAACCGCGCACAAGTAAATATGTGGAATATATATATATACATATATATAATACAAAGTGTAATGTATATAAACGTTGACGGGAGAGAGAAGTAGAAAAAAATGTTGATAAACGATATTATGATATTATTATCATAAGCAAGTACATCAAAAGATAAGTACAAGCTTACAACAACTCCACTACTGTGTAGCTTCTGCTGACTGATGAAAAGAGCAAAAAAAAAAAAAAGAAGAAGGCAAGAAAAAGGTATAAAAATGGAGTTTTACATGATGTGGTGATGATGATGATACACATATACATAATACATCATAGATATACATAACGTGGGTATTATTATTAAAACTGTTGTGTATTGTGTTATTGTAGTGGTAATCTGCAATCTGCCAAGTTCAGTTCAGCTGAGTAGTCCAGCAAATAAAAAAAGCGGACTCACTTATATATATTTTTTGCATAAACCTGAATTTATTACAAGTTTAACATCAAAAACGTGTATACCAACATTACCAACATGCCAACATACCAAAAGTAACTATACCTATCTTGGTGTACATAGATATATATATCTCTCTCTTTTTACCTTTTTTGAGTTTTAATATAGCCAAATGGAGATATTTTTATTAAGAAGTATGTATATCATTATCAACAGGGCAGGAGCTGCAAAGCGGCAACAACAATTGCTAGTCTTGTCTTCTTCTAAATACGCCACTTTTATTAGGTATTATTGTATCGCAAAGTATATAAAAGCATAATGTTATTGTGTTGTTATTAAAACATGAGCAAAGTGTGGTGATGGTTTTTTTTTCATTCGTGTGTGTGTGTGTGTGTGTTTTTGCTGGAATAATAAAAACGTGGGCAATGGGCAGACAAGGTGGATCATTGTATGGGGGGTCCTCAGATCCCGCTGACCTGGCCGTCAACCGCAACCATTTCAACTTGTGTGGCTTCGTCTTAATAGAGACATTCCATGCACGTCACAACAACATTAATATACACAATCATAACAGCAGCAAGCAGCAGCAGCAGCTAGCAAGAAAGCACACAAGCAGATTATAATATTTTACAAGAGAGAAAAAAACCACTCTTACTACAACAACTACTACTACTACTGCTGCTGCTTGCTTACTTAATAAAAAAATATTAATACGTTACTAAATACTCTGTTTGTACATATTTTTAATAAATGTATACATATGCACACATCAAATTCACTTGAATTAACTCTTCATCAAAAAAAAAGTGTTCTAGTCAAATGTACAAATATATTGTATGAGAAGGGGCAGGACAGGACGATGATGATGGTGAAATGGATCCGTTTATTAAAAACAAAAAAAAATGCAAAATACGTACCTAAATATAAATACTCACTTTCTTTCTTTTTGCACTTTTCTACACACAACACAAGACTTGCAATTTTCTGCTACAACAGTCGCAAAAATAAAACTAAAATAATGTCTACGTCTGTTGTTGTGGTGTAGTACAGATATTAGAGCAGCAGCAGCAGCAGTAAGCAGGAGTAATATAGTCATTTACTTTTTTCATGGATGTTAACTATTCGCTCATGCAAAAGTGGTAGTTAGTAGGTATTAGTCCGGTCTTTCCCAAAGACGACAAGATTGAGTGAGTTCAACAAAAATAATAATACGCGAAAAAGGAGGTGGATCAAAAGTGTATATACCTAAACATTGCATTACATTGCATCATTTTCTTTTAATGATAGAAAAATACCTTGTCTTAGAAAAAAAGAAATGGAAAAAGGCTTATTTTATCTCTTTACAAAATAATTTTCTTGGTTTCAAGATCTTTATTTTTATTTTTGCAAACACGCAAACAGCATGCAAAGTCGCAAGGATTACTAAATCATGATTACTATATCATTCCATGAGCCATGGGAGGACAAGTTAGAACTTTCCAGCATTTTGTTTCTTATTTTTAATACTTTTTTTTTAGCTAAAAAATGATTAAAAAGTGATTTTAATTTAACTTATTATTAGCTGAACAAACCATTAATGGGAAAATGAGGAGGTGGAGGAGGGGAATACTGCGTGTGTGTTTTTAATACTGTAATACGTATTACCTGAAAGATTTATAATTGCATTAGTAAACCAGTAACCACCAGCTAATGTATTTACCTAAAAGTCATACGCACAACTTCTTTTTTTACACATCATCCACGCAAAAATTTACATTCAGAATGTAAGTTATGTAATATGATCTGAATTTTTTTCCCTAATATGCATATTGTTTTCGGCAATCTTCTAATACTTAAAATTGGAACATTTTATAAAACTCACCTGGTCCCTCTGCCATGGCTTTTCGTAATTTTCGTATGTTTCTGCTGTTGGCGAAAAAACCTGTTATTATTATTGCATGAAAGAGGCGATAATCGCTTAAGACAAGACGAGAGAATAAATATATTGAACCAGACGCTTTTCTTAATTTGATGTTGCATGGTATAATTTTCTAAGTATAGTAAATGATATGATGATATAGGAAGCATAGGATGGAGGATGCATAGGCATATAATAATAATTTAATGATACACTTTTTTGCCAGTTTGTACCAAAAAAATGAATGAATTTGTGTGTGTGGTATCCGAAAAGTTTAATATAAATACATAGTTAGGTATATAAAAATAATTAAAGGTGGACGACAATAACTTTGAAGTTGTTTTTATAACACGAAAACTTGTTGATAGTTCGTTTGTAAGTTTATCGTGGCTACGTATTTTTCTGTTTTTTTAAATAAACGTTTCTGTAAATCATTGAGGAGCACACGGCATTCATTATTTTTTTTATTTACTACCACACAGTGTATTGTTGAAAACCAACGTCTTGTAAGATGGATAAGTACAAAAGAGTGTAGTTTCGGTTGCATATTATATAAAGGAAAAGTCATCGGGGGTGAGTGAGCATGAATGTGGCTCACATCCCAACTCATTATTACATTCATTCACAAAACTTGGGTCACGCCATATATTATGTTACCGTTTAAACATGTGAATAAGGCATCTTTATTTATCTGTGCGAAAGAAGAAGAAAAGGTTTTGGAGAGTTATTTATATATCGTCATACTGTTATCGTATTTTCTTGAATTTCTTTTCTAATATTTGTAACTATTTTTATTACTATTACGTAGGCACATTATGAATGGATTTTCATTACAATAAGTTTAAAAACGATTGAAAGGTAGAAACTCAAAATAATGTGTAGACCAATAGGCAAAAAAAAAAGAATTGTATCATTCTTTTTCATTTTACCACCAAAACTTTGGAACGAGCATCAACAGCAAACGCAAGCTTTTTTTAAATCTAGTAATTTCTGTAAAATTCATGATACGTAGTTGCATTGGCGGCGCACATATTTTCCCCATGCGTATAATATAGTGTCGCTGATGACAGTTTTCATTAGGTCAATAATTGAACTGTTCCGGAGGCAATAAAAAAAGCAAAATTGCAAGAGCAAGAGAATTACGCACACGAAGTCTGTGAGAGATTTTTATTTTGCCTCTGGCATTAATATAATCAGCCTTACAGGATAATATACATAAATAGGGGTATTCAAAGTTACGATTATTTCAGCCGTTTTGTTTTATAAGAAGCTAAAATTTGTAATGTTCACTTGACTTAAAAGTATGTAAAAAATATTTCAGTTTCCTCACATTATTAGTAGTTGAAAAGATGACAAAGATAAGTGCTTGGTATACTGGGTAAATTATTAATATTTTAGCTAGTTTCATATTGCATCAAATTTCAAAAAGTAAAATAAAATGAGTAACGTTTTTTGTTACATCCGGATACCCTTGTGGATGCTTTGAGTTTGTTTTCCTTTCATAATTTTTTGAATAAAAGTTTAGAGGAGAAATTAGATAACCCGTGAAGAACCCTATTGATAATAATAATAATAATGCTGATGATGACGATGATGGTTTTATTTATGGGTCAAGTTAATAAAAATGAAGAGTTGGTTGCGTATAAACTTTAAGTGGTACGTGCTAAGCTTAAATTGGATGAGGAATTTCCTGTGTGCGTAATAATAAAAAAGATACACTTTTAACTTTACATTTTTATTTTTAGTAGAGTATATAACGAGAGAGAAATTATGTATTAAAAATGAGTTTATAAAATTATTGCATGACTGACTACTTTGTATTCCTGTTTATGGCTGGAATTATAGAGAAAGGGAAAATCTATTATTTTTTTTGAACTGTTGAACTCTCGACGACTTTTTCTCTCAAGAAAACCTAGGCATAAAAGGGAAGTACCCTTTGAAATACTTACACAAGCTTGCATGCTTACGTACTTTCACAACATGCATTAATGTGGGTGGGCTAAAAATAAAGGTGACATTTTGAGGCACGAATTTGACGGACCGCGAAATTATCACGAATAATGGAATGTCTGCACTCTCAGATAAGATATAATGCTCATATAAAAAATCAAAAGGAAAACTGTAGATAAATCCTTTATTTTTTTCAAAAAAGAATTAAATTGTTTGAGAATCCTTTTCAAAAAAAATAAAAATGACTGAAAAGATGTGTGTCTTTAACTCTACACTTATTTTTTTTTATAAGATTATATTTTCTTTGCCACATGTCTCACTGACTTTTTATAATAGGCATGCTGTTTGAGTGTATGAGTGAGCAAGTAAATCAGTAAAATAATGTTTATATATGACATAATTCATAATAGGATATGAAAATGTAATCCTTTATGTTTCACTACAATAAATAATATAAAAGGTCTTGTTTTATTATGACTGACATAATGCAATGCACGAATGAATGATTTCTCTATGAATACACACTGCTGCAATGGTAACTGGGGTTTAAAAAAAAAGTCTCGACGACTTTTGAAATCACTCTTTTTTGTACCATTTTTCTTCGATCCTTTTTGTTTGACATGGAGAGACAGAGAGAGTAATAATGGTGATGATGACGATTTGGACGACAGTCAAAATTGGATGGTTTGATGGACTACTACAAAACTGAGGGATGGATACACTTTTCTTTTACTGTTTTTTTTAAAGATTGATAACAAAAAAATAATCATATTAGGAATTATTATCAAAAGAGAGAAAAAAATCGGCTGGCTGACAGTGAAACAATTTTATGGTAACTGTGAAATCCTTTTTAGATGATTCATCTATATGTTGTTGTATGTACCAGTATTTTATATATGAAACCATGCAATGCAACAAAACTCTTCTTGGTGCTTTGACTTTAAAAAGAAACATGACAAGAAATTAGTGACTTGTAAAAAAATCAAGTTGAATTTGACTTGACACTTGATACAGATATCAACTAGGGAGGTTCTCATTTTTAAAAAGAAAGAAGAGAGAGAAAAAAATAGGAGCGAGCTGGGAAGTTGAAGAATGATCTCTTAGACAAAAGGGGGAAAAGATAACAAACACACACACAGACACACAAATATAGCAAAAGTAGAAATTCAAGTAGGTAGACATGCATACGTTATATCATTACATATTATAAAAAAGAAGAAACTTGTGTACATTTCGTGTAGGTACCCATCTAAAATCCATTGACTTTTGTTCGAGTCTCTTAAATAATAATAACATACGAGCACAAAATGATCATCAGAAGCTGAACCTGGTCCCATCATATAGTAATCCCGAATTACCATTACCATTAACCCTCATTACCACATTTTATCAGCTGTATTGTTTTAACTTCACCTGTCTGAATTCATTAATATCGTCATCACCTCAAATTCACTCACAACAACACAACAGCCCTTTCAAGTCTTTGTGTTTTTTTTACTGCTTGTTGTTATTATGGTTTATTTATGGGTTTCTTTCGTGCTTTTTATGAGATATATAATATACACAAGTGAAGTGAAACTAGGTCCATACATACTTGAGGAACCACAAGAAACACTAAAACCACTTTACTATCAGGAATTTCATGCAACACGGCGACTAAATGAAGACTGTGATGTGTACCCTTTACATGTTGTTGAGTATGATGATGATAAGATGAGCATCTTATATAAATTCATCAGCATACCGTTTTTTTTAATAGGGATAACATAACGTGACCTTTAACCACACTATAAAAAAAGCACTGTCTCTTTTTTAGTGTCTCGTCTGGCCGACTCTGAAGCTTCATTGAAGCGTTGACAAAATCGTTAAAATGATGATCACGCTCATCACGATGGTGGTAGTGGTACCTAATAATAGTAATAATATTCACATTTCATTAAATTGAGTCGTTTATGTGGAAAAATTAACACGTAATAATTGTATACTTTTTGTTGGGAAAATAATATATATCATATATGGAGTCATGAGTTGATAATAGACGAGTGTAGGTAGTTAGACATGGATTGTCTCTCTGAAATTTTCTCCTTATATTTTCACAAGCAGACTTTTAATCATCATCATCATCATCATATTGCATTCCATTATTTGTCGGATCTGTTTCCTGTCGTCTCCTCATTGTTTATATTTTTATAAAAAATATGCTTTAAAAATATATTAGGCATTGCGTGTGGCACTCCAACTCTATATGTGAACATGAAAGGTTAATAAAGCAGTCACAGACGGACGGGAAAAAAAGAAGATTGATTGAATTTACTATACTAATATGAGTATAAAGTATAAAGAGCATGTCTTATTTTATTTTTCCTTTATACTTTTTTTTGGATTTGTCGTCATCCTACTCATATTATTATTATTAATATTAATATTATTATAATATGTTCATCTCATTTAATACAATTTTCATTTTCGGCTACTGCTGGTGGGTTTTTTTGTGTGTGTGTAGAGAATAAACTTTGAATCATGTCGTTTGTCGTTTGCTTTGGTTTTTTTTTCTTTTGTTGTTTCTGGTGGTGGCTGACAGATTGCCACCATTACGAGAAGTATCATCTTTATCTTATGGTGAACATGATGATAATGATTCTTCTCCTGAAATCATGATTTACCATTATGGTTTCCTTATTAGGACAATTTTTTTCTCATGGTCATTTGATACGTTTTAAATATTACAGTATAAGCTCAAGTGACATGGCGAGTATAATCCTTTACTTTAAAAAGCATACACACATAAAAGTACATCCTTTTGTTTGACTATGATATGAGTAGCGTAAAAAAAGTGTGGATGTAGAGGTTATATACTTACATATATTGCATTATTCGTACTAATCAAGGCAGTGATTAGCTGATGACCCGTTGGACCTCCCTGAAAACGACTGGAAATTAATACATTACATAATAATATACACTATGCACACACAATTATATATTACGTGTCTGCGTAGGCGCTGGCGCTGCCGTTGTAAAAATGAGAGATCAAATTTCCTACTTCTGATGATGATGGCATATAGCCAAGTGCTAGTGCTTATGCTGCAGCAGGTGCGGTGTGTGTGTGTGTGTACCTATGTTTTTGGTTTGTTGGTGTTTCCTTCGTGAAAAATTAAGCCATAATATATATATTTTTTAATCTATTTGTGAGTGTACAAGTCAAAGCTATAAGACACCGTTCACCTGCTCATCTCTGCGTTGTCCAGTCATATGTAATGTGAAACCAATGCAATCCAATTGTACCGACACCCGGTAGAATGCGATATGGGATTTTTAAAAATATTCTCATTAATTAATATATACCTAAAATTATCGTATGTGTTTGTGTACTTTGACTTTGCATACATGATGATGAGGCAATCCCAAACCAGAAGAAT